>CATORF010000378.1:0-241994 GCA_951804975.1 Anthophora plumipes
AGATCGCTCGTTTCGAGCCATTTAATGCGAGAAACACGTTATCTGGTGTTATCACCACACCACAGTGCGTTTGATATGCAGAACCGGCGATATCTTGGTTTTCGTGGGGTTTCAAGCTGAGATATGCATTTTCTGCGATAATCTTGTTGAGACTTCTGTCCGAAGTATGCAGAAAGGTCGAGAGCGCTCTTTTCGAGCTATTTACTGCTAGAAACACGTTTTCTGGGGTTTTCACCACTCCACGGTACGTTTGATGTGCAGAACCGGAGATAACTCGGTTTTCGTGAGGTTTCAAGCTGAGATATGCATTTTCTGCGATAATCTTGGTGAGACTTTTGTCCGAAGTATGCTGAATCATCGAGATCGCTCTTTTCGAGCTAGTTAGTGCGAGAAACACGTTATCTGGTGTTTTCACCACTCCACAGTGCGTTTGATATGCAGAACAGCACATATCTTGATTTTCGTGGGGATTCAAGCTGAGATATCCATTTTCTGCGATAATGTTGTTGAGACTTCTGTCCGAAGTATGCAGAAAGGTCGAGAGCGCCCTTTTCGAGCTATTTAATGCTAGAAACACGTTTTGTGGGGTTTTCACCACTCCACAGTTCGATGGATATGCAGAACAGTAGATATCTTGGTTTTCGTGGGGTTTCAAGCAGAGATATGCATTTTCTGCGATAATCTTGGTGATACTTCTGTTAGAAGTATGCAGAATCACCTAGATCGCTCTTTTCGAGCTACTTAATGCACGAAACACGTTTTCTGGAGTTTTCACCACTCCACAGTACGTTTGACATGCAGAACCGGAGATATCTTGGTTTCGGTCGGGTTTCAAGCTGAGATATGCATTTTCTAAGATAATCTTGGTGAAACATCTGTCCGAAGTATGCAGAAACATCGAGAGCGCTCTTTTCGAGCTATTTAATGCGAGAAACTCGTTTTCTGGGGTTTTCACCACTCCACAGTTCGTTGGATATGCAGAACCGGAGATATCTTGGTTTTCGTGGGGTTTCAAGCTGAGATATGCATTTGCTGCGATAATCTTGTTGAGACTTCTGGCCGAAGTGTGCAGAATCATCTAGATCGCTCTTTTCGAGCTACTTAATGCACGAAACACGTTTTCTGGAGTTTTCACCACTCCACAGTACGTTTGACATGCAGAACCGGAGATATCTTGGTTTCGGTCGGGTTTCAAGCTGAGATATGCATTTTCTACGATAATCTTGGTGAAACATCTGTCCGAAGTATGCAGAAACATCGAGAGCGCTCTTTTCGAGCTATTTAATGCGAGAAACTCGTTTTCTGGGGTTTTCACCACTCCACAGTTCGTTGGATATGCAGAACCGGAGATATCTCGGTTTTTGTGGGGTTTCAAGCTGAGATATGCATTTTCTGCGATAATCTTGGTGAGACTTCTGTTAGAAGGATGCAGAAGCATCGAGATCGCTCGTTTCGAGCTAGTTATTGCGAGAAAAACATTATGCGGTGTTTTCACCACTCCACAGTGCGTTTGATATGCAGAACCAGCGATATCTTGGTTTTCGTGGGGTTTCAAGCTGAGATATGCATTTTCTGCGATTATCTTCGTGAGACTTCTGTTAGAAGTATGCAGAATCATCGAGATCGCACTTTTCGAGCTATTTAATGCGAGAAACACGTTATCTGGTGTTTTCACCACTCCACAGTGCGTTTGATATGCAGAACCGGCGACATCTTGGTTTTCGTGTGGTTTCAAGCTGAGATATGCATTTTCTGCGATAATCTTGGTGAGACTTCTGTCCGAAGTATGCTGAATCATCGAGATCGCTCTTTTCGAGCTAGTTAGTGCGAGAAACACGTTTTGTGGGGTTTTCTCCATTCCACAGTTCGTTGGATATGCAGAACAGTAGATATCTTGGTTTTCGTGGGGTTTCAAGCAGAGATATGCATTTTCTGCGATAATCTTGGTGAGACTTCTGTTAGAAGTATGCAGCATCATCGAGATCGCACTTCTCGAGCTATTAAATGCGAGAAACACGTTATCTGGTGTTTTCACCACTCCACAGTGCGTTTGATATGCAGAACAGGCGATATCTTGATTTTCGTGGTGTTTCCAGCTGAGATATGCATTTTGTGCGATAATCTTGGTGGGTCTTTTGTCAGAAGTATGCAGAATCATCTAGATCGCTCTTTTCGAGCTACTTAATGCACGAAACACGTTTTCTGGAGTTTTCACCACTCCACAGTACGTTTGACATGCAGAACCGGAGATATCTTGGTTTCGGTCGGGTTTCAAGCTGAGATATGCATTTTCTGCGATAATCTTGGTGAGACTTCTGTCCGAAGTAGGCTGAATCATCGATATCGCTCTTTTCGAGCTAGTTAGTGCGAGAAACACGTTATCTGGTGTTTGCACCACTCCACAGTGCGTTCGATATGCAGAACAGTACATATCTTGGTTTTCGTGGGGTTTCAAGCTGAGATATCCATTTTCTGCGATAATCTTGTTGAGACTTCTGTCCGAAGTATGCAGAAAGGTCGAGAGCGCTCTTTTCGAGCTATTTACTGCTAGAAACACGTTTTCTGGGGTTTTCACCACTCGACATTTCGTTGGATATGCAGAACAGTAGATATCTTGGTTTTCGTGGGGTTTCAAGCAGAGATATGCATTTTCTGCGATAATCTTGGTGAGACTTCTGTTAGAAGTATGCAGAAGCATCGAGATCGCTCGTTTCGAGCCATTTAATGCGAGAAACACGTTATCTGGTGTTATCACCACACCACAGTGCGTTTGATATGCAGAACCGGCGATATCTTGGTTTTCGTGGGGTTTCAAGCTGAGATATGCATTTTCTGCGATAATATTGGTGAGACTTCTGTCCGAAGGATGCTGAATCATCGATATCGCTCTTTTCGAGCTAGTTAGTGCGAGAAACACGTTATCTGGTGTTTTCGCCACTCCACAGTGCGTTCGATATGCAGAACAGTACATATCTTGGTTTTCGTGGGGTTTCAAGCTGAGATATGCATTTTCTGCGATAATCTTGTTGAGACTTCTGTCCGAAGTATGCAGAAAGGTCGAGAGCGCTCTTTTCGAGATATTTACTGCTAGAAACACGTTTTCTGGGGTTTTCACCACTCCACGGTACGTTTGATGTGCAGAACCGGAGATAACTCGGTTTTCGTGAGGTTTCAAGCTGAGATATGCATTTTCTGCGATAATCTTGGTGAGACTTTTGTCCGAAGTATGCTGAATCATCGAGATCGCTCTTTTCGAGCTAGTTAGTGCGAGAAACACGTTATCTGGTGTTTTCACCACTCCACCGTGCGTTTGATATGCAGAACAGTACATATCTTGATTTTCGTGGGGTTTCAAGCTGAGATATGCATTTTCTGCGATAATCTTGTTGAGACTTCTGGCCGAAGTATGCAGAATCATCGAGATCGCTCGTTTCGAGCTAGTTAGTGCGAGAAACACGTTATCTGGTGTTTTCACCACTCCACAGTGCGTTTGATATGCAGAACAGTACATATCTTGGTTTTCGTGGGGTTTCAAGCAGAGATATGCATTTTCTGCGATAATCTTGGTGAGACTTCTGTTAGAAGTATGCAGAATCATCGAGATCGCACTTTTCGAGCTATTTAATGCGAGAAACACGTTATCTGGTGTTTTCACCACTCCACAGTGCGTTTGATATGCAGAACAGGCGATATCTTGATTTTCGTGGTGTTTCAGGCTGAGATATGCATTTTGTGCGATAATCTTGGTGGGTCTTTTGTCAGAAGTATGCAGAATCATCTAGATCGCTCTTTTCGAGCTACTTAATGCACGAAACACGTTTTCTGGAGTTTTCACCACTCCACAGTACGTTTGACATGCAGAACCGGAGATATCTTGGTTTCGGTCGGGTTTCAAGCTGAGATATGCATTTTCTACGATAATCTTGGTGAAACATCTGTCCGAAGTATGCAGAAACATCGAGAGCGCTCTTTTCGAGCTATTTAATGCGAGAAACTCGTTTTCTGGGGTTTTCACCACTCCACAGTTCGTTGGATATGCAGAACCGGAGATATCTTGGTTTTCGTGGGGTTTCAAGCAGAGATATGCATTTTCTGCGATAATCTTGGTGAGACTTCTGTTAGAAGTATGCAGAAGCATCGAGATCGCTCGTTTCGAGCCATTTAATGCGAGAAACACGTTATCTGGTGTTATCACCACACCACAGTGCGTTTGATATGCAGAACCGGCGATATCTTGGTTTTCGTGGGGTTTCAAGCTGAGATATGCATTTTCTTCGATAATCTTGGTGAGACTTCTGTCCGAAGGATGCTGAATCATCGATATCGCTCTTTTCGAGCTAGTTAGTGCGAGAAACACGTTATCTGGTGTTTTCGCCACTCCACAGTGCGTTCGATATGCAGAACAGTACATATCTTGGTTTTCGTGGGGTTTCAAGCCTGAGATATGCATTTTCTGCGATAATCTTGTTGAGACTTCTGTCCGAAGTATGCAGAAAGGTCGAGAGCGCTCTTTTCGAGCTATTTACTGCTAGAAACACGTTTTCTGGGGTTTTCACCACTCCACGGTACGTTTGATGTGCAGAACCGGAGATAACTCGGTTTTCGTGAGGTTTCAAGCTGAGATATGCATTTTCTGCGATAATCTTGGTGAGACTTTTGTCCGAAGTATGCTGAATCATCGAGATCGCTCTTTTCGAGCTAGTTAGTGCGAGAAACACGTTATCTGGTGTTTTCACCACTCCACAGTGCGTTTGATATGCAGAACAGTACATATCTTGATTTTCGTGGGGTTTCAAGCAGAGATATGCATTTTCTGCGATAATCTTGTTGAGACTTCTGGCCGAAGTATGCAGAATCATCGAGATCGCTCGTTTCGAGCTAGTTAGTGCGAGAAACACGTTATCTGGTGTTTTCACCACTCCACAGTGCGGTTGATATGCAGAACAGTACATATCTTGGTTTTCGTGGGGTTTCAAGCTGAGATATGCATTTTCTGCGATAATCTTGGTGAGACTTCTGTTAGAAGTATGCAGAATCATCGAGATCGCACTTTTCGAGCTATTTAATGCGAGAAACACGTTATCTGGTGTTTTCACCACTCCACAGTGCGTTTGATATGCAGAACAGGCGATATCTTGGTTTTCGTGGGGTTTCAAGCAGAGATATGCCTTTTCTGCGATAATCTTGGTGAGACTTCTGTTAGAAGTATGCAGAATCATCGAGATCGCACTTTTCGAGCTATTTAATGCGAGAAACACGTTATCTGGTGTTTTCACCACTCCACAGTGCGTTTGATATGCAGAACAGGCGATATCTTGATTTTCGTGGTGTTTCCAGCTGAGATATGCATTTTGTGCGATAATCTTGGTGGGTCTTTTGTCAGAAGTATGCAGAATCATCTAGATGGCTCTTTTCGAGCTACTTAATGCACGAAACACGTTTTCTGGAGTTTTCACCACTCCACAGTACGTTTGACATGCAGAACCGGAGATATCTTGGTTTCGGTCGGGTTTCAAGCTGAGATATGCATTTTCTACGATAATCTTGGTGAAACATCTGTCCGAAGTATGCAGAAACATCGAGAGCGCTCTTTTCGAGCTATTTAAATCGAGAAACTCGTTTTCTGGGGTTTTCACCACTCCACAGTTCGTTGGATATGCAGAACCGGAGATATCTTGGTTTTCGTGGGGTTTCAAGCTGAGATATGCATTTTCTGCGATAATCTTGTTGAGACTTCTGGCCGAAGTATGCAGAATCATCTAGATCGCTCTTTTCGAGCTACTTAATGCACGAAACACGTTTTCTGGAGTTTTCACCACTCCACAGTACGTTTGATATGCAGAACCGGCGATATCTTGGTTTTCGTGGGGTTTCAAGCTGAGATATGCATTTTCAGCGATAATCTTTGTGAGACTTCTGTCCGAAGTATGCTGAATCATCGAGATCGCCCTTTTCGAGCTAGTTAGTGCGAGAAACACGTTATCTGTTGTTTTCACCGCTCCACAGTGCGTTTGATATGCAGAACAGTACATATCTTGGTTTTCGTGGGGTTTCAAGCTGAGATATGCATTTTCTGCGATAATCTTGTTGAGACTTCTGGCCGAAGTGTGCAGAATCATCGAGATCGCTCGTTTCGAGATAGTTAGTGCGAGAAACACGTTATCTGGTGTTTTCACCACTCCACAGTGCGTTTGATATGCAGAACAGTACATATCTTGGTTTTCGTGGGGTTTCAAGTTGAGATATGCATTTTCTGCGATAATCTTGTTGAGACTTCTGTCCGAAGTATGCAGAAAGGTCGAGAGCGCTCTTTTCGAGCTATTTAATGCTAGAAACACGCTTTGTGGGGTTTTCACCACTCCACAGTTCGTTGGATATGCAGAACAGTAGATATCTTGGTTTTCGTGGGGTTTGAAGCTGAGATATGCATTTCCTGCGATATTCTTGGTGAGACTTCTGTCGGAAGTATGCTGAATCATCGAGATCGCTCTTTTCGAGCAATTTAATGCGAGAAACACGTTCTCTGGTTGTTTTCACCACTCCACAGTGCGTTTGATATGCAGAACAGGCGATATCTTGATTTTCGTGGTGTTTCCAAATGAGATATGCATTTTCTGCGATAATCTTGGTGAGACTTCTGTTAGAAGTATGCAGAATCATCGAGATCGCACTTTTCGAGGTATTTAATGCGAGAAACACGATATCTGTTGTTTTCACCAACCCACAGTGCGTTTGATATGCAGAACATGCGATATCTTGATTTTCGTGGTGTTTCCAGCTGAGATATGCATTTTGTGCGATAATCTTGGTGGGTCTTTTGTCAGAAGTATGCAGAATCATCTAGATCGCTCTTTTCGAGCTACTTAATGCACGAAACACGTTTTCTGGAGTTTTCACCACTCCACAGTACGTTTGATATGCAGAACCGGCGATATCTTGGTTTTCGTGGGGTTTCAAGCTGAGATGTGCATTTTGTGCGATAATCTTGGTGGGTCTTTTGTCAGAAGTATGCAGAATCATCTAGATCGCTCTTTTCGAGCTACTTAATGCACGAAACACGTTTTCTGGAGTTTTCACCACTCCACAGTACGTTTGATATGCAGAACCGGCGATATCTTGGTTTTCGTGGGGTTTCAAGCTGAGATATGCATTTTGTGCGATGATCTTGGTGGGTCTTTTGTCAGAAGTATGCTGAATCATCTAGATCGCTCTTTTCGAGCTACTTAATGCACGAAACACGTTTTCTGGAGTTTTCACCACTCCACAGTACGTTTGATATGCAGAACCGGCGATATCTTGGTTTTCGTGGGGTTTCAAGCTGAGATATGCATTTTCTGCGATAATCTTTGTGAGTCTTCTGTCCGAAGTATGCTGAATCATCGAGATCGCCCTTTTCGAGCTAGTTAGTGCGAGGAACACGTTATCTGGTGTTTTCACCGCTCCACAGTGCGTTGGATATGCAGAACAGTACATATCTTGGTTTTGGTGGGGATTCAAGCTGAGATATGCATTTTCTGCGATAATCTTGTTGAGACTTCTGGCCGAAGTGTGCAGAATCATCGAGATCGCTCGTTTCGAGCTAGTTAGTGCGAGAAACACGTTATCTGGTGTTTTCACCACTCCACAGTGCGTTTGATATGCAGAACCGGCGATATCTTGGTTTTCGTGGGGTTTCAAGCTGAGATATGCATTTTCTGCGATAATCTTGGTGAGACTTCTGTTAGAAGTATGCAGAAGCATCGAGATCGCTCGTTTCGAGCCATTTAATGCGAGAAACACGTTATCTGGTGTTATCACCACACCACAGTGCGTTTGATATGCAGAACCGGCGATATCTTGGTTTTCGTGGGGTTTCAAGCTGAGATATGCATTTTCTGCGATAATCTTGGTGAGAGTTCTGTCCGAAGTATGCTGAATCATCGATATCGCTCTTTTCGAGCTAGTTAGTGCGAGAAACACGTTATCTGGTGTTTTCACCACTCCACAGTGCGGTCGATATGCAGAACAGTACATATCTTGGTTTTCGTGGGGTTTCAAGCTGAGATATGCATTTTCTGCGATAATCTTGTTGAGACTTCTGTCCGAAGTATGCAGAAAGGTCGAGAGCGCTCGTTTCGAGCTATTTGCTGCTAGAAACACGTTTTCTGGGGATTTCACCACTCGACAGTTCGTTGGATATGCAGAACCAGTGATATCTGGGTTTTCGTGGGGTTTCAAGCTGAGATATGCATTTTTTACGATAATCTTGATGAGACTTCTGTCCGAAGTATGCAGAATCATCGAGATCGCACTTTTCGATCTATTTAATGCGAGAAACACGTTGTCTGGTGTTTTCACCACACCACAGTTCGTTGGATGTGCAGACCCGGAGATATCTTGGTTTTCGTGGGGTTTCAAGCTGAGATATGCATTTTCTGCGATAATCTTGGTGAGACCTCTGTCCGAAGTATGCAGAATCATCGAGATCCCTCTTTTCGTCCTATTGAATGCGAGAAACTAGTTTTTTGGGGTTTTCGCCACTCCACAGTTGGTTTGATATGCAAAACCGGCGATGTTTGGTTTTCGTCGGGTTTCAAGCTGAGATATGCATTTACTACGATAATCTTGGTGAAACATCTGTTCGAAGTATGCAGAAACATCAGGTGCGCTCTTTTCGAGCTATTTAATGCGAGAAACACGTTTTCTGGGGTTTTCACCACTCCACAGTTCGTTGGATATGCAGAACAGGAGATATCTTGGTTTTCGTGGGGTTTCAAGCTGAGATATGCAATTTCTGCGATAATCTTGGTGAGACTTCTTTCCGAAGTGTGCTTAATCATCGAGATCGCTCTATTCGAGCTATTTAATGAGAGATACACGTTGTCTGGTGTTTTCACCACTCCACAGTATGTTTGATATGCAGAACCGGCGATGTTTGGTTTTCGTCGGGTTTCAAGCTGAGATATGCATTTTTTACGATAATCTTGATGAGACTTCTGTCCGAAGTATGCTTAATCATCGAGATCGCTCGTTTCGACCAATTTAATGCGAGAAACACGTTATCTGGTGTTTTCACCACTCCACAGTGCGTTTGATATGCAGAACCGGAGATATCCTGGTTTTCGTGGGGTTTCAAGCTCAGATATGCACTTTCTGCGATAATCTTGGTGAGACTTCTGTCCGAAGTATGCAGAGTCATCGAGATCGTACTTTTCGAGCTATTTAATGCGAGAAACACGTTTTCTGGGGTTTTCACCACTCCACAGTTGGTTTGATATGCAGAACCGGCGATGTTTGGTTTTCGTGGGGTTTCAAGCTGAGATATGCAATTTCTGCGATAATCTTGGTGAGACTTCTTTCCGAAGTATGCTTAATCATCGAGATCGCTCTATTCGAGCTATTTAATGCGAGAAACACGTTGTTTGGTGTTTTCACCACTCCACAGTTGGTTTGATATGCAGAACCGGCGATGTTTGGTTTTCGTCGGGTTTCAAGCTGAGATATATGCATTTTTTACGATAATCTTGGTGAGACTTCTGTCCGAAGTATGCAGAATCATCGAGATCGCTCGTTTCGAGCTCTTTAATGCGAGAAACACGTTATCTGGTGTTTGCACCACTCCACAGTGCGTTGGATATGCAGAACCGGAGATATTTTGGTGTTCGTCGGGTTTCATGCTGAGATATGCAATTTCTGCGATAATCTTGGTGAGACATATGTCCGAAGTATACGGAATCATCGATATCGCTCTTGTCGAGGTATTTAATGCGAGAACCACGTTATCTGGTGTTTTCACCACTCCACAGTGCGTTTGATATGCAGAACCAGCGATATCTTGGTTTTCGTGGGGTTTCAAGCTGAGATATGCATTTTCTGCGATAATCTTGTTGAGACTTCTGGCCGAAGTATGCAGAATCATCGAGATCGCTCGTTTCGAGCTAGTTAGTGCGAGAAACAGGTTATCTGGTGTTTTCACCACTCCACAGTGCGTTTGATATGCAGAACAGTACATATCTTGGTTTTCGTGGGGTTTCAAGCAGAGATATGCATTTTCTGCGATAATCTTGGTGAGACTTCTGTTAGAAGTATGCAGAATCATCGAGATCGCACTTTTCGAGCTATTTAATGCGAGAAACACGTTATCTGGTGTTTTCACCACTCCACAGTGCGTTTGATATGCAGAACAGGCGATATCTTGATTTTCGTGGTGTTTCAGGCTGAGATATGCATTTTGTGCGATAATCTTGGTGGGTCTTTTGTCAGAAGTATGCAGAATCATCTAGATCGCTCTTTTCGAGCTACTTAATGCACGAAACACGTTTTCTGGAGTTTTCACCACTCCACAGTACGTTTGACATGCAGAACCGGAGATATCTTGGTTTCGGTCGGGTTTCAAGCTGAGATATGCATTTTCTACGATAATCTTGGTGAAACATCTGTCCGAAGTATGCAGAAACATCGAGAGCGCTCTTTTCGAGCTATTTAATGCGAGAAACTCGTTTTCTGGGGTTTTCACCACTCCACAGTTCGTTGGATATGCAGAACCGGAGATATCTTGGTTTTCGTGGGGTTTCAAGCAGAGATATGCATTTTCTGCGATAATCTTGGTGAGACATATGTCCGAAGTATACGGAATCATCGATATCGCTCTTGTCGAGCTATTTAATGCGAGAACCACGTTATCTGGTGTTTTCACCACTCCACAGTGCGTTTGATATGCAGAACCAGCGATATCTTGGTTTTCGTGGGGTTTCAAGCTGAGATATGCATTTTCTGCGATAATCTTGTTGAGACTTCTGGCCGAAGTATGCAGAATCATCGAGATCGCTCGTTTCGAGCTAGTTAGTGCGAGAAACACGTTATCTGGTGTTTTCACCACTCCACAGTGCGTTTGATATGCAGAACAGTACATATCTTGGTTTTCGTGGGGTTTCAAGCAGAGATATGCATTTTCTGCGATAATCTTGGTGAGACTTCTGTTAGAAGTATGCAGAATCATCGAGATCGCACTTTTCGAGCTATTTAATGCGAGAAACACGTTATCTGGTGTTTTCACCACTCCACAGTGCGTTTGATATGCAGAACAGGCGATATCTTGATTTTCGTGGTGTTTCAGGCTGAGATATGCATTTTGTGCGATAATCTTGGTGGGTCTTTTGTCAGAAGTATGCAGAATCATCTAGATCGCTCTTTTCGAGCTACTTAATGCACGAAACACGTTTTCTGGAGTTTTCACCACTCCACAGTACGTTTGACATGCAGAACCGGAGATATCTTGGTTTCGGTCGGGTTTCAAGCTGAGATATGCATTTTCTACGATAATCTTGGTGAAACATCTGTCCGAAGTATGCAGAAACATCGAGAGCGCTCTTTTCGAGCTATTTAATGCGAGAAACTCGTTTTCTGGGGTTTTCACCACTCCACAGTTCGTTGGATATGCAGAACCGGAGATATCTTGGTTTTCGTGGGGTTTCAAGCAGAGATATGCATTTTCTGCGATAATCTCGGTGAGACTTCTGTTAGAAGTATGCAGAAGCATCGAGATCGCTCGTTTCGAGCCATTTAATGCGAGAAACACGTTATCTGGTGTTATCACCACACCACAGTGCGTTTGATATGCAGAACCGGCGATATCTTGGTTTTCGTGGGGTTTCAAGCTGAGATATGCATTTTCTTCGATAATCTTGGTGAGACTTCTGTCCGAAGGATGCTGAATCATCGATATCGCTCTTTTCGAGCTAGTTAGTGCGAGAAACACGTTATCTGGTGTTTTCGCCACTCCACAGTGCGTTCGATATGCAGAACAGTACATATCTTGGTTTTCGTGGGGTTTCAAGCCTGAGATATGCATTTTCTGCGATAATCTTGTTGAGACTTCTGTCCGAAGTATGCAGAAAGGTCGAGAGCGCTCTTTTCGAGCTATTTACTGCTAGAAACACGTTTTCTGGGGTTTTCACCACTCCACGGTACGTTTGATGTGCAGAACCGGAGATAACTCGGTTTTCGTGAGGTTTCAAGCTGAGATATGCATTTTCTGCGATAATCTTGGTGAGACTTTTGTCCGAAGTATGCTGAATCATCGAGATCGCTCTTTTCGAGCTAGTTAGTGCGAGAAACACGTTATCTGGTGTTTTCACCACTCCACAGTGCGTTTGATATGCAGAACAGTACATATCTTGATTTTCGTGGGGTTTCAAGCAGAGATATGCATTTTCTGCGATAATCTTGTTGAGACTTCTGGCCGAAGTATGCAGAATCATCGAGATCGCTCGTTTCGAGCTAGTTAGTGCGAGAAACACGTTATCTGGTGTTTTCACCACTCCACAGTGCGGTTGATATGCAGAACAGTACATATCTTGGTTTTCGTGGGGTTTCAAGCTGAGATATGCATTTTCTGCGATAATCTTGGTGAGACTTCTGTTAGAAGTATGCAGAATCATCGAGATCGCACTTTTCGAGCTATTTAATGCGAGAAACACGTTATCTGGTGTTTTCACCACTCCACAGTGCGTTTGATATGCAGAACAGGCGATATCTTGGTTTTCGTGGGGTTTCAAGCAGAGATATGCCTTTTCTGCGATAATCTTGGTGAGACTTCTGTTAGAAGTATGCAGAATCATCGAGATCGCACTTTTCGAGCTATTTAATGCGAGAAACACGTTATCTGGTGTTTTCACCACTCCACAGTGCGTTTGATATGCAGAACAGGCGATATCTTGATTTTCGTGGTGTTTCCAGCTGAGATATGCATTTTGAGCGATAATCTTGGTGGGTCTTTTGTCAGAAGTATGCAGAATCATCTAGATCGCTCTTTTCGAGCTACTTAATGCACGAAACACGTTTTCTGGAGTTTTCACCACTCCACAGTACGTTTGACATGCAGAACCGGAGATATCTTGGTTTCGGTCGGGTTTCAAGCTGAGATATGCATTTTCTACGATAATCTTGGTGAAACATCTGTCCGAAGTATGCAGAAACATCGAGAGCGCTCTTTTCGAGCTATTTAAAGCGAGAAACTCGTTTTCTGGGGTTTTCACCACTCCACAGTTCGTTGGATATGCAGAACCGGAGATATCTTGGTTTTCGTGGGGTTTCAAGCTGAGATATGCATTTTCTGCGATAATCTTGTTGAGACTTCTGGCCGAAGTATGCAGAATCATCTAGATCGCTCTTTTCGAGCTACTTAATGCACGAAACACGTTTTCTGGAGTTTTCACCACTCCACAGTACGTTTGATATGCAGAACCGGCGATATCTTGGTTTTCGTGGGGTTTCAAGCTGAGATATGCATTTTCAGCGATAATCTTTGTGAGACTTCTTTCCGAAGTATGCTTAATCATCGAGATCGCTCTATTCGAGCTATTTAATGCGAGAAACACGTTGTTTGGTGTTTTCACCACTCCACAGTTGGTTTGATATGCAGAACCGGCGATGTTTGGTTTTCGTCGGGTTTCAAGCTGAGATATATGCATTTTTTACGATAATCTTGGTGAGACTTCTGTCCGAAGTATGCAGAATCATCGAGATCGCTCGTTTCGAGCTCTTTAATGCGAGAAACACGTTATCTGGTGTTTGCACCACTCCACAGTGCGTTGGATATGCAGAACCGGAGATATTTTGGTGTTCGTCGGGTTTCATGCTGAGATATGCAATTTCTGCGATAATCTTGGTGAGACATATGTCCGAAGTATACGGAATCATCGATATCGCTCTTGTCGAGGTATTTAATGCGAGAACCACGTTATCTGGTGTTTTCACCACTCCACAGTGCGTTTGATATGCAGAACCAGCGATATCTTGGTTTTCGTGGGGTTTCAAGCTGAGATATGCATTTTCTGCGATAATCTTGTTGAGACTTCTGGCCGAAGTATGCAGAATCATCGAGATCGCTCGTTTCGAGCTAGTTAGTGCGAGAAACAGGTTATCTGGTGTTTTCACCACTCCACAGTGCGTTTGATATGCAGAACAGTACATATCTTGGTTTTCGTGGGGTTTCAAGCAGAGATATGCATTTTCTGCGATAATCTTGGTGAGACTTCTGTTAGAAGTATGCAGAATCATCGAGATCGCACTTTTCGAGCTATTTAATGCGAGAAACACGTTATCTGGTGTTTTCACCACTCCACAGTGCGTTTGATATGCAGAACAGGCGATATCTTGATTTTCGTGGTGTTTCAGGCTGAGATATGCATTTTGTGCGATAATCTTGGTGGGTCTTTTGTCAGAAGTATGCAGAATCATCTAGATCGCTCTTTTCGAGCTACTTAATGCACGAAACACGTTTTCTGGAGTTTTCACCACTCCACAGTACGTTTGACATGCAGAACCGGAGATATCTTGGTTTCGGTCGGGTTTCAAGCTGAGATATGCATTTTCTACGATAATCTTGGTGAAACATCTGTCCGAAGTATGCAGAAACATCGAGAGCGCTCTTTTCGAGCTATTTAATGCGAGAAACTCGTTTTCTGGGGTTTTCACCACTCCACAGTTCGTTGGATATGCAGAACCGGAGATATCTTGGTTTTCGTGGGGTTTCAAGCAGAGATATGCATTTTCTGCGATAATCTTGGTGAGACATATGTCCGAAGTATACGGAATCATCGATATCGCTCTTGTCGAGCTATTTAATGCGAGAACCACGTTATCTGGTGTTTTCACCACTCCACAGTGCGTTTGATATGCAGAACCAGCGATATCTTGGTTTTCGTGGGGTTTCAAGCTGAGATATGCATTTTCTGCGATAATCTTGTTGAGACTTCTGGCCGAAGTATGCAGAATCATCGAGATCGCTCGTTTCGAGCTAGTTAGTGCGAGAAACACGTTATCTGGTGTTTTCACCACTCCACAGTGCGTTTGATATGCAGAACAGTACATATCTTGGTTTTCGTGGGGTTTCAAGCAGAGATATGCATTTTCTGCGATAATCTTGGTGAGACTTCTGTTAGAAGTATGCAGAATCATCGAGATCGCACTTTTCGAGCTATTTAATGCGAGAAACACGTTATCTGGTGTTTTCACCACTCCACAGTGCGTTTGATATGCAGAACAGGCGATATCTTGATTTTCGTGGTGTTTCAGGCTGAGATATGCATTTTGTGCGATAATCTTGGTGGGTCTTTTGTCAGAAGTATGCAGAATCATCTAGATCGCTCTTTTCGAGCTACTTAATGCACGAAACACGTTTTCTGGAGTTTTCACCACTCCACAGTACGTTTGACATGCAGAACCGGAGATATCTTGGTTTCGGTCGGGTTTCAAGCTGAGATATGCATTTTCTACGATAATCTTGGTGAAACATCTGTCCGAAGTATGCAGAAACATCGAGAGCGCTCTTTTCGAGCTATTTAATGCGAGAAACTCGTTTTCTGGGGTTTTCACCACTCCACAGTTCGTTGGATATGCAGAACCGGAGATATCTTGGTTTTCGTGGGGTTTCAAGCAGAGATATGCATTTTCTGCGATAATCTCGGTGAGACTTCTGTTAGAAGTATGCAGAAGCATCGAGATCGCTCGTTTCGAGCCATTTAATGCGAGAAACACGTTATCTGGTGTTATCACCACACCACAGTGCGTTTGATATGCAGAACCGGCGATATCTTGGTTTTCGTGGGGTTTCAAGCTGAGATATGCATTTTCTTCGATAATCTTGGTGAGACTTCTGTCCGAAGGATGCTGAATCATCGATATCGCTCTTTTCGAGCTAGTTAGTGCGAGAAACACGTTATCTGGTGTTTTCGCCACTCCACAGTGCGTTCGATATGCAGAACAGTACATATCTTGGTTTTCGTGGGGTTTCAAGCCTGAGATATGCATTTTCTGCGATAATCTTGTTGAGACTTCTGTCCGAAGTATGCAGAAAGGTCGAGAGCGCTCTTTTCGAGCTATTTACTGCTAGAAACACGTTTTCTGGGGTTTTCACCACTCCACGGTACGTTTGATGTGCAGAACCGGAGATAACTCGGTTTTCGTGAGGTTTCAAGCTGAGATATGCATTTTCTGCGATAATCTTGGTGAGACTTTTGTCCGAAGTATGCTGAATCATCGAGATCGCTCTTTTCGAGCTAGTTAGTGCGAGAAACACGTTATCTGGTGTTTTCACCACTCCACAGTGCGTTTGATATGCAGAACAGTACATATCTTGATTTTCGTGGGGTTTCAAGCAGAGATATGCATTTTCTGCGATAATCTTGTTGAGACTTCTGGCCGAAGTATGCAGAATCATCGAGATCGCTCGTTTCGAGCTAGTTAGTGCGAGAAACACGTTATCTGGTGTTTTCACCACTCCACAGTGCGGTTGATATGCAGAACAGTACATATCTTGGTTTTCGTGGGGTTTCAAGCTGAGATATGCATTTTCTGCGATAATCTTGGTGAGACTTCTGTTAGAAGTATGCAGAATCATCGAGATCGCACTTTTCGAGCTATTTAATGCGAGAAACACGTTATCTGGTGTTTTCACCACTCCACAGTGCGTTTGATATGCAGAACAGGCGATATCTTGGTTTTCGTGGGGTTTCAAGCAGAGATATGCCTTTTCTGCGATAATCTTGGTGAGACTTCTGTTAGAAGTATGCAGAATCATCGAGATCGCACTTTTCGAGCTATTTAATGCGAGAAACACGTTATCTGGTGTTTTCACCACTCCACAGTGCGTTTGATATGCAGAACAGGCGATATCTTGATTTTCGTGGTGTTTCCAGCTGAGATATGCATTTTGAGCGATAATCTTGGTGGGTCTTTTGTCAGAAGTATGCAGAATCATCTAGATCGCTCTTTTCGAGCTACTTAATGCACGAAACACGTTTTCTGGAGTTTTCACCACTCCACAGTACGTTTGACATGCAGAACCGGAGATATCTTGGTTTCGGTCGGGTTTCAAGCTGAGATATGCATTTTCTACGATAATCTTGGTGAAACATCTGTCCGAAGTATGCAGAAACATCGAGAGCGCTCTTTTCGAGCTATTTAAAGCGAGAAACTCGTTTTCTGGGGTTTTCACCACTCCACAGTTCGTTGGATATGCAGAACCGGAGATATCTTGGTTTTCGTGGGGTTTCAAGCTGAGATATGCATTTTCTGCGATAATCTTGTTGAGACTTCTGGCCGAAGTATGCAGAATCATCTAGATCGCTCTTTTCGAGCTACTTAATGCACGAAACACGTTTTCTGGAGTTTTCACCACTCCACAGTACGTTTGATATGCAGAACCGGCGATATCTTGGTTTTCGTGGGGTTTCAAGCTGAGATATGCATTTTCAGCGATAATCTTTGTGAGACTTCTGTCCGAAGTATGCTGAATCATCGAGATCGCCCTTTTCGAGCTAGTTAGTGCGAGAAACACGTTATCTGTTGTTTTCACCGCTCCACAGTGCGTTTGATATGCAGAACAGTACATATCTTGGTTTTCGTGGGGTTTCAAGCTGAGATATGCATTTTCTGCGATAATCTTGTTGAGACTTCTGGCCGAAGTGTGCAGAATCATCGAGATCGCTCGTTTCGAGATAGTTAGTGCGAGAAACACGTTATCTGGTGTTTTCACCACTCCACAGTGCGTTTGATATGCAGAACAGTACATATCTTGGTTTTCGTGGGGTTTCAAGTTGAGATATGCATTTTCTGCGATAATCTTGTTGAGACTTCTGTCCGAAGTATGCAGAAAGGTCGAGAGCGCTCTTTTCGAGCTATTTAATGCTAGAAACACGCTTTGTGGGGTTTTCACCACTCCACAGTTCGTTGGATATGCAGAACAGTAGATATCTTGGTTTTCGTGGGGTTTGAAGCTGAGATATGCATTTCCTGCGATATTCTTGGTGAGACTTCTGTCGGAAGTATGCTGAATCATCGAGATCGCTCTTTTCGAGCAATTTAATGCGAGAAACACGTTCTCTGGTTGTTTTCACCACTCCACAGTGCGTTTGATATGCAGAACAGGCGATATCTTGATTTTCGTGGTGTTTCCAAATGAGATATGCATTTTCTGCGATAATCTTGGTGAGACTTCTGTTAGAAGTATGCAGAATCATCGAGATCGCACTTTTCGAGGTATTTAATGCGAGAAACACGATATCTGTTGTTTTCACCAACCCACAGTGCGTTTGATATGCAGAACATGCGATATCTTGATTTTCGTGGTGTTTCCAGCTGAGATATGCATTTTGTGCGATAATCTTGGTGGGTCTTTTGTCAGAAGTATGCAGAATCATCTAGATCGCTCTTTTCGAGCTACTTAATGCACGAAACACGTTTTCTGGAGTTTTCACCACTCCACAGTACGTTTGATATGCAGAACCGGCGATATCTTGGTTTTCGTGGGGTTTCAAGCTGAGATATGCATTTTGTGCGATAATCTTGGTGGGTCTTTTGTCAGAAGTATGCAGAATCATCTAGATCGCTCTTTTCGAGCTACTTAATGCACGAAACACGTTTTCTGGAGTTTTCACCACTCCACAGTACGTTTGATATGCAGAACCGGCGATATCTTGGTTTTCGTGGGGTTTCAAGCTGAGATATGCATTTTGTGCGATGATCTTGGTGGGTCTTTTGTCAGAAGTATGCTGAATCATCTAGATCGCTCTTTTCGAGCTACTTAATGCACGAAACACGTTTTCTGGAGTTTTCACCACTCCACAGTACGTTTGATATGCAGAACCGGCGATATCTTGGATTTCGTGGGGTTTCAAGCTGAGATATGCATTTTCTGCGATAATCTTTGTGAGTCTTCTGTCCGAAGTATGCTGAATCATCGAGATCGCCCTTTTCGAGCTAGTTAGTGCGAGGAACACGTTATCTGGTGTTTTCACCGCTCCACAGTGCGTTGGATATGCAGAACAGTACATATCTTGGTTTTGGTGGGGATTCAAGCTGAGATATGCATTTTCTGCGATAATCTTGTTGAGACTTCTGGCCGAAGTGTGCAGAATCATCGAGATCGCTCGTTTCGAGCTAGTTAGTGCGAGAAACACGTTATCTGGTGTTTTCACCACTCCACAGTGCGTTTGATATGCAGAACCGGCGATATCTTGGTTTTCGTGGGGTTTCAAGCTGAGATATGCATTTTCTGCGATAATCTTGGTGAGACTTCTGTTAGAAGTATGCAGAAGCATCGAGATCGCTCGTTTCGAGCCATTTAATGCGAGAAACACGTTATCTGGTGTTATCACCACACCACAGTGCGTTTGATATGCAGAACCGGCGATATCTTGGTTTTCGTGGGGTTTCAAGCTGAGATATGCATTTTCTGCGATAATCTTGGTGAGAGTTCTGTCCGAAGTATGCTGAATCATCGATATCGCTCTTTTCGAGCTAGTTAGTGCGAGAAACACGTTATCTGGTGTTTTCACCACTCCACAGTGCGGTCGATATGCAGAACAGTACATATCTTGGTTTTCGTGGGGTTTCAAGCTGAGATATGCATTTTCTGCGATAATCTTGTTGAGACTTCTGTCCGAAGTATGCAGAAAGGTCGAGAGCGCTCGTTTCGAGCTATTTACTGCTAGAAACACGTTTTCTGGGGATTTCACCACTCGACAGTTCGTTGGATATGCAGAACCAGTGATATCTGGGTTTTCGTGGGGTTTCAAGCTGAGATATGCATTTTTTACGATAATCTTGATGAGACTTCTGTCCGAAGTATGCAGAATCATCGAGATCGCACTTTTCGATCTATTTAATGCGAGAAACACGTTGTCTGGTGTTTTCACCACACCACAGTTCGTTGGATGTGCAGACCCGGAGATATCTTGGTTTTCGTGGGGTTTCAAGCTGAGATATGCATTTTCTGCGATAATCTTGGTGAGACCTCTGTCCGAAGTATGCAGAATCATCGAGATCCCTCTTTTCGACCTATTTAATGCGAGAAACTAGTTTTTTGGGGTTTTCGCCACTCCACAGTTGGTTTGATATGCAAAACCGGCGATGTTTGGTTTTCGTCGGGTTTCAAGCTGAGATATGCATTTACTACGATAATCTTGGTGAAACATCTGTTCGAAGTATGCAGAAACATCAGGTGCGCTCTTTTCGAGCTATTTAATGCGAGAAACACGTTTTCTGGGGTTTTCACCACTCCACAGTTCGTTGGATATGCAGAACAGGAGATATCTTGGTTTTCGTGGGGTTTCAAGCTGAGATATGCAATTTCTGCGATAATCTTGGTGAGACTTCTTTCCGAAGTGTGCTTAATCATCGAGATCGCTCTATTCGAGCTATTTAATGAGAGATACACGTTGTCTGGTGTTTTCACCACTCCACAGTATGTTTGATATGCAGAACCGGCGATGTTTGGTTTTCGTCGGGTTTCAAGCTGAGATATGCATTTTTTACGATAATCTTGATGAGACTTCTGTCCGAAGTATGCTTAATCATCGAGATCGCTCGTTTCGACCAATTTAATGCGAGAAACACGTTATCTGGTGTTTTCACCACTCCACAGTGCGTTTGATATGCAGAACCGGAGATATCCTGGTTTTCGTGGGGTTTCAAGCTCAGATATGCACTTTCTGCGATAATCTTGGTGAGACTTCTGTCCGAAGTATGCAGAGTCATCGAGATCGTACTTTTCGAGCTATTTAATGCGAGAAACACGTTTTCTGGGGTTTTCACCACTCCACAGTTGGTTTGATATGCAGAACCGGCGATGTTTGGTTTTCGTGGGGTTTCAAGCTGAGATATGCAATTTCTGCGATAATCTTGGTGAGACTTCTTTCCGAAGTATGCTTAATCATCGAGATCGCTCTATTCGAGCTATTTAATGCGAGAAACACGTTGTTTGGTGTTTTCACCACTCCACAGTTGGTTTGATATGCAGAACCGGCGATGTTTGGTTTTCGTCGGGTTTCAAGCTGAGATATATGCATTTTTTACGATAATCTTGGTGAGACTTCTGTCCGAAGTATGCAGAATCATCGAGATCGCTCGTTTCGAGCTCTTTAATGCGAGAAACACGTTATCTGGTGTTTGCACCACTCCACAGTGCGTTGGATATGCAGAACCGGAGATATTTTGGTGTTCGTCGGGTTTCATGCTGAGATATGCAATTTCTGCGATAATCTTGGTGAGACATATGTCCGAAGTATGCGGAATCATCGATATCGCTCTTGTCGAGCTATTTAATGCGAGAACCACGTTATCTGGTGTTTTCACCACTCCACAGTGCGTTTGATATGCAGAACCAGCGATATCTTGGTTTTCGTGGGGTTTCAAGCTGAGATATGCAGTTTTTACGATAATCTTGGTGAGACTTCTGTCCGAAGTATGCTTAATCATCGAGATCGCTCTATTCGAGCTATTTAATGCGAGAAACACGTTGTCTGGTGTTTTCACCACACCACAGTTGGTTTGATATGCAGAACCGGCGATGTTTGGTTTTCGTCGGGTTTCAAGCTGAGATATGCATTTACTACGATAATCTTGGTGAAACATCTGTCCGAAGTATGCAGAAACATCAGGAGCGCTCTTTTCGAGCTATTTAATGCGAGAAACACGTTTTCTGGGGTTTTCACCACTCCACAGTTCGTTGGATATGCAGAACAGGAGATATCTTGGTTTTCGTGGGGTTTCAAGCTCAGATATGCACTTTCTGCGATAATCTTGGTGAGACTTCTGTCCGAAGTATGCAGAGTCATCGAGATCGTTCTTTTCGAGCTATTTAATGCGAGACACACGTTTTCTGGGGTTTTCACCACTCCACAGTTGGTTTGATATGCAGAACCGGCGATGTTTGGTTTTCGTGGGGTTTCAAGCTGAGATATGCAATTTCTGCGATAATCTTGGTGAGACTTCTTTCCGAAGTATGCTTAATCATCGAGATCGCTCTATTCGAGCTATTTAATGCGAGAAACACGTTGTCTGGTGTTTTCACCACTCCACAGTTGGTTTGATATGCAGAACCGGCGATGTTTGGTTTTCGTCGGGTTTAAAAGCTGAGATATATGCATTTTTTACGATAATCTTGGTGAGACTTCTGTCCGAAGTATGCAGGATCATCCAGATCGCTCTTTTCGAGCTATTTAATGCGAGAAACTAGTTTTCTGGGGTTTTCGCCACACCACAGTTCGCTGGATGTGCAGAACCAGAGATATCTTGGTTTTCGTGGGGTTTCAAGCTGAGATATGCATTTTCTGCGATAATCTTGGTGAGACCTCTGTCCGAAGTATGCAGAAACATCGAGATCGCTCTATTCGACCTATTTAATGCGAGAAACACGTTATCTGGTGTTTTCAGCACGCCACAGTGCGTTTGATATGCAGAACCAGCGATATCTGGGTTTTCGTGGGGTTTCAAGCTGAGATATGCATTTTTTACGATAATCTTGTTGAGACTTCTGTCCGAAGTATGCTTAATCATCGAGATCGCTCGTTTCGACCTATTTAATGCGAGAAACACGTTGTCTGGTGTTTTCACCACACCACAGTTGGTTTGATATGCAGAACCGGCGATGTTTGGTTTTCGTCGGGTTTCAAGCTGAGATATGCATTTACTACGATAATCTTGGTGAAACATCTGTCCGAAGTATGCAGAAACATCAGGAGCGCTCTTTTCGAGCTATTTAATGCGAGAAACACGTTTTCTGGGGTTTTCACCACTCCACAGTTCGTTGGATATGCAGAACAGGAGATATCTTGGTTTTCGTGGGGTTTCAAGCTAAGATATGCACTTTCTGCGATAATCTTGGTGAGACTTCTGTCCGAAGTATGCAGAGTCATCGAGATCGTTCTTTTCGAGCTATTTAATGCGAGAAACACGTTTTCTGGGGTTTTCACCACTCCACAGTTGGTTTGATATGCAGAACCGGCGATGTTTGGTTTTCGTGGGGTTTCAAGCTGAGATATGCAATTTCTGCGATAATCTTGGTGAGACTTCTTTCCGAAGTATGCTTAATCATCGAGATCGCTCTATTCGAGCTATTTAATGCGAGAAACACGTTGTCTGGTGTTTTCACCACTCCACAGTTGGTTTGATATGCAGAACCGGCGATGTTTGGTTTTCGTCGGGTTTCAAGCTGAGATATATGCATTTTTTACGATAATCTTGGTGAGACTTCTGTCCGAAGTATGCAGGATCATCCAGATCGCTCTTTTCGAGCTATTTAATGCGAGAAACTAGTTTTCTGGGGTTTTCGCCACACCACAGTTCGCTGGATGTGCAGAACCAGAGATATCTTGGTTTTCGTGGGGTTTCAAGCTGAGATATGCATTTTTTACGATAATCTTGGTGAGACTTCTGTCCGAAGTATGCAGAGTCATCGAGATCGTAGTTTTCAAGCTATTTAATGCGAGAAACACGTTTTCTGGGGTTTTCACCACTCCACAGTTTGTTGGACATGCAGAACAGGAGATAGCTTGGTTTTCGTGGGGTTTCTAGTAGAGAAATGCATTTTCTGCGATAATCATGGTGAGACTTCTGTCCGAAGTATGCTCAATCATCGAGATCGCTCGTTTCGACCTATTTAATGCGAGAAACACGTTATCTGGTGTTTTCACCACTCCACAGTGCGTTTGATATGCAGAACCAGCGATATCTTGGTTTTCGTGGGGTTCAAGCTCAGATATGCATTTTCTGCGATAATCTTGGTGAGACTTCTGTCCGAAGTATGCAGAATCATCGAGATCCCTCTTTTCGACCTATTTAATGCGAGAAACACGTTATCTGGTGTTTTCACAACTCCACAGTGCGTTTGATATGCAGAACCAGCGACATCTTGGATTTCGTCGGGGTTCAAACTGAGATATGCATTTTCTGCGATAATCTTGGTGAGTCTTCTGTCAGAAGTATGCAGAATCATCGAGATCCCTGTTTGCGAGCAATTTAATGCGAGAAACTATTTATCTGGTGTTTTCACCACTTCACAGTACGTTTGATGTGCAGAACCGGAGATAACTTGGTTTCCGTGAGGTTTCAAGCTGAGATATGCATATTCTGCGATAATATTGGTGAGACGTCAGTCAGAAGTATGCAGAATCATCTAGATCGCTCGTTTCGAGCTATTTAATGCGAAAAAACAAGTTTTCTGGTGTTTTCAACATTCAACAGTGCGTTTGATATGCAGAACCGGTGACATCTTGGATTTCGTCGGGTTTCAAGCTGAGATATGCATTTTCTGCGATAATCTTGGTGAGACCTCTGTCCGAAGTATGCAGAATCATCGAGATCCCTCTTTTCGACCCACTTAATGCGAGAAACACGTTATCTGGTGTTTTCACAACTCCACAGTGCGTTTGATATGCAGAACCAGCGATATCTGGGTTTTCGTAGGGTTTCAAGCTGAGATATGCATTTTTTACGATAATCTTGATGAGACTTCTGTCCGAAGTATGCAGAATCATCGAGATCGCACTTTTCGATGTATTTAATGCGAGAAACACGTTGTCTGGTGTTTTCACCACTCCACAGTTGGTTTGATATGCAGAACCGGCGATGTTTGGTTTTCGTCGGGTTTCAAGCTGAGATATGCATTTTCTACGATAATTATGGTGAAACATTGTCCGAAGTATGCAGAAACATCAAGAGCGCTCTTTTCGAGCTATTTAATGCGAGAAACACGTTTTCTGGGGTTTTCACCACACCACAGTTCGCTGGATGTGCAGAACCAGAGATATCTTGGTTTTCGTGGGGTTTCAAGATGAGATATGCATTTTCTGCGATAATCTTGGTGAGACTTCTTTCCGAAGTGTGCTTAATCATCGAGATCGCTCTATTCGAGCTATTTAATGCGAGAAACACGTTGTCTGGTGTTTTCACCACTCCACAGTATGTTTGATATGCAGAACCGGCGATGTTTGGTTTTCGTCGGGTTTCAAGCTGAGATATGCATTTTTTACGATAATCTTGATGAGACTTCTGTCCGAAGTACGCTTAATCATCGAGATCGTTCGTTTCGACCAATTTAATGCGAGAAACACGTTATCTGGTTTTTTCACCACTCCATAGTGCGTTGGATATGCAGAACCGGAGATATCCTGGTTTTCGTGGGGTTTCAAGCTCAGATATGCATTTTCTGCGATAATCTTGGTGAGACTTCTGTCCGAAGTATGCAGAGTCATCGAGATCGTACTTTTCGAGCTATTTAATGCGAGAAACACGTTTTCTGTGGTTTTCACCACTCCACAGTTGGTTTGATATGCAGAACCGGCGATGTTTGGTTTTCGTGGGGTTTCAAGCTGAGATATGCAATTTCTGCGATAATCTTGGTGAGACTTCTTTCCGAAGTATGCTTAATCATCGAGATCGCTCTATTCGAGCTATTTAATGCGAGAAACACGTTGTCTGGAGTTTTCACCACTCCACAGTTGGTTTGATATGCAGAACCGGCGATGTTTGGTTTTCGTCTGGTTTCAAGCTGAGATATGCATTTTTTACGATAATCTTGGTGAGACTTCTGTCCGAAGTATGCTTAATCATCGAGACCGCTCTATTCCAGCTATTTAATGCGAGAAAAACCTTGTCTGGTGTTTTCACCACTCCACAGTGCGTTTGATATGCAGAACCAGCGATATCTTGGCTTTCGTGGGGTTTCAAGCTGAGATATGCATTTTCTACGATAATCTTGGTGAGACTTCTGTCCGAAGTATGCAGAATCGTCGAGATCGCACTTTTCGATGTATTTAATGCGAGAAACACGTTGTCTGGTGTTTTCACCACTCCACAGTTGGTTTGATATGCAGAACCGGCGATGTTTGGTTTTCGTCGGGTTTCAAGCTGAGATATGCATTTTCTACGATAATTATGGTGAAACATTGTCCGAAGTATGCAGAAACATCAAGAGCGCTCTTTTCGAGCTATTTAATGCGAGAAACACGTTTTCTGGGGTTTTCACCACACCACAGTTCGTTGGATGTGCAGACCCGGAGATATCTTGGTTTTCGTGGGGTTTCAAGCTGAGATATGCATTTTCTGCGATAATCTTGGTGAGACCTCTGTCCGAAGTATGCAGAATCATCGAGATCCCTCTTTTCGACCTATTTAATGCGGGAAAAACACGTTATCTGGTGTTTTCACAACTCCACAGTGCGTTTGATATGCAGAACCAGCGATATCTTGGTTTTCATGGGGTTTCAAGCTGAGATATGCATTTTTTACGATAATCTTGGTGAGACTTCTGTCCGAAGTATGCAGAATCATCGAGATCGCTCGTTTCGAGCTCTTTAATGCGAGAAACACGTTATCTGGTGTTTGCACCACTCCACAGTGCGTTGGATATGCAGAACCGGAGATATTTTGGTTTTCGTCGGGTTTCATGCTGAGATATGCAATTTCTGCGATAATCTTGGTGAGACATATGTCCGAAGTATGCAGGATCATCCAGATCGCTCTTTTCGAGCTATTTAATGCGAGAAACTAGTTTTCTGGGGTTTTCGCCACACCACAGTTCGCTGGATGTGCAGAACCAGAGATATCTTGGTTTTCGTGGGGTTTCAAGCTGAGATATGCATTTTCTGCGATAATCTTGGTGAGACCTCTGTCCGAAGTATGCGGAATCATCGATATCGCTCTTTTCGAGCTATTTAATGCGAGAACCACGTTATCTGGTGTTTTCACCACTCCACAGTTGGTTTGATATGCAGAACCGGCGATGTTTGGTTTTCGTGGGGTTTCAAGCTGAGATATGCAATTTCTGCGATAATCTTGGTGAGACTTCTTTCCGAAGTGTGCTTAATCATCGAGATCGCTCTATTCGAGCTATTTAATGCGAGAAACACGTTGTCTGGTGTTTTCACCACTCCACAGTATGTTTGATATGCAGAACCGGCGATGTTTGGTTTTCGTCGGGTTTCAAGCTGAGATATGCATTTTTTACGATAATCTTGATGAGACTTCTGTCCGAAGTACGCTTAATCATCGAGATCGCTCGTTTCGACCAATTTAATGCGAGAAACACGTTATCTGGTGTTTTCACCACTCCATAGTGCGTTTGATATGCAGAACCGGAGATATCCTGGTTCTCGTGGGGTTTCAAGCTCAGATATGCATTTTCTGCGATAATCTTGGTAAGACTTCTGTCCGAAGTATGCAGAGTCATCGAGATCGTACTTTTCGAGCTATTTAATGCGAGAAACACGTTTTCTGTGGTTTTCACCACTCCACAGTTGGTTTGATATGCAGAACCGGCGATGTTTGGTTTTCGTCTGGTTTCAAGCTGAGATATGCATTTTTTACGATAATCTTGGTGAGACTTCTGTCCGAAGTATGCTTAATCATCGAGACCGCTCTATTCGAGCTATTTAATGCGAGAAAAACCTTGTCTGGTGTTTTCACCACTCCACAGTGCGTTTGATATGCAGAACCAGCGATATCTTGGCTTTCGTGGGGTTTCAAGCTGAGATATGCATTTTCTACGATAATCTTGGTGAGACTTCTGTCCGAAGTATGCAGGATCTTCGAGAACGCTCTTTTCGAGCTATTTAATGCGAGAAACACGTTATCTGGTGTTTTCACCACTCCACAGTGCGTTTGATATGCAGTACCAGCGATATCTTGGTTTTCGTGGGGTTTCAAGCTGAGATATGCATTTTATACGATAATCTTGGTGAGACTTCTGTCCGAAGTATGCAGAATCATCGCGATCGCACCATTCGAGCTATTTAATGCGAGAAACATGTTCTCTGGTTGTTTTCACCACTCCACAGTGCGTTTGATATGCAGAACCGGCAACATCTTGATTTTCGTGAGGTTTCAAGCTGAGATATGCATTTTCTGCGATAATATTGGTGAGACTTCAGTCAGAAGTATGCAGAATCATCTAGATCGCTCTTTTCGAGCTACTTAATGCACGAAACACGTTTTCTGGTGTTTTCACCACTCCACAGTACGTTTGACATGCAGAACCGGAGATATCTTGGTTTTGGTCGGGTTTCAAGCTGAGATATGCATTTTCTACGATAATCCTGGTGAGACTTCTGTCAGAAGTATGCAGAATCCTCGAGAACGCTCTTTTCGAGCTACTTAATGCGCGAAATACGTTTTCTGGTGTTTTCACCACTCCACGGTACGTTTGATGTGCAGAACCGGAGATAACTCGGTTTTCGTCGGGTTTCAAGCTGAGATATGCATTATCTGCTATAATCTTGGTGAGACCTCTGTCCGAAGTATGCAGAATCATCGAGATCCCTCTTTTCGACCTATTTAATGCGAGAAACACGTTATCTGGTGTTTTCACAACTCCACAGTGCGTTTGATATGCAGAACCAGCGACATCTTGGATTTCGTCGGGGTTCAAACTGAGATATGCATTTTCTGCGATAATCTTGGTGAGACCTCTGTCCGAAGTATGCAGAATCATCGAGATCCCGCTTTTCGACCTATTTAATACGGGAAACTATTTATCTGGTGTTTTCACCACTTCACAGTACGTTTGATGTGCAGAACTGGAGATAACTTGGTTTTCGTGAGGTTTCAAGCTGAGATATGCATATTCTGCGATAATATTCGTGAGACTTCTGTCCGAAGTATGAAGAATCATCGAGATCGCTCTATTCGAGCTATTTAATGCGAGAAACACGTTTTCTGGGGTTTTCACCACTCCACAGTGCGTTTGATATGCAGAACACAGCGATATCTTGGTTTTCGTGGGGTTTCAAGCTGAGATATGCATTTTTTACGGTAATTTTGGTGAGACTTCTGTCCGAAGTATGCTTAATTATCGAGATCGCTCGTTTCGAGCTATTCAATGCGAGAAACACGTTATCTGGTGTTTTCACCACTCCACAGTGCGTATGATATGCAGAACCGGCGATATCTTGGATTTCGTGGGGTTTCAAGCTGAGATATGCATTTTCTGCGATAATCTTGGTGAGACTTCTGTCCGAAGTATGCTGAATCATCGAGATCGCTCTTTTCGATCTAGTTAGTGCGAGAAACACGTTATCTGGTGTTTTCACCACTCCACAGAGCGTTTGATATGCAGAACAGTAGATATCTTGGTTTTCGTGGGGTTTCAAGCTGAGATATGCATTTTCTGCGATAATCTTGTTGAGACTTCTCTCCGAAGTATGCAGAATCATCGAGATCGCTCGTCTCGAGCTACTTAATGCGCGAAACACGTTTTCTGGTGTTTTCACCACTCCACAGTGCGTTTGATATGCAGAACCGGCGATATCTTGGTTTTCGTGGGGTTTCAAGCTGGGATATGCATTTTTTACGATAATTTTGGTGAAACTTCTGTCCGAAGTATGCAGAATCATCGAGATCGCTCGTCTCGAGAGATTTAATGCGAGAAACACGTTATCTGGTGTTTTCACCACTCCACAGTGCGTTTGATATGCAGAACCGGCGATATCTTGGTTTTCGTGGGGTTTCAAGCTGGGATATGCATTTTTTACGATAATTTTGGTGAGACTTCTGTCCGAAGTATGCAGAAACATCGAGTTCGCTCTTATCGAGCTATTTAATGCGAGAAACACGTTATCTGGTGTTTTCACCACTCCACAGTGCGATTGATATGAGGAACCGGCGATATCTTGGTTTTCGTGGGGTTTCAAGATGAGATATGCATTTTCTGCGATAATCTTGGTGAGACTTCTGTCCGAAGTATGCTGAAACATCGAGATCGCTCTTTTCGAGCTAGTTAATGCGAGAAAAACCTTATCCGGTGTTTTCACCACTCCACAGTGCGTTTGATATGCAGAACCAGCGATATCTTGGCTTTCATGGGGTTTCAAGCTGAGATATGCATTTATTACGATAATTTTGGTGAAACTTCTGTCCGAAGTATGCAGAATCATCGAGATCGCTCGTCTCGAGAGATTTAATGCGAGAAACACGTTATCTGGTGTTTTCACCACTCCACAGTGCGTTTGATATGCAGAACCCGCGATATCTTGGTTTTCGTGGGGTTTCAAGCTGAGATATGCATTTTCTGCGATAATCTTGTTGAGACTTCCGTCCGGAGTATGCAGAATCATCGAGATCGCACGTTTCGAGCTATTTAATGCGAGAAACACGTTATCTGGTGTTTTCACCACTCCACGGTACGTTTGATGTGCAGAACCGGAGATATATCGGTTTTCGTCGGGTTTCAAGCTGAGATATGCATTTTCTACGATAATCTTGGTGAGACTTCTGTCAGAAGTATGCTGAATCATCGAGATCGCTCTTTTCGAGCTAGTTAGTGCGAGAAACACGTTATCTGGTGTTTTCACCACTCCACAGTGCGTTTGATATGCAGAACAGTAGATATCTCGGTTTTCGTGGGTTTTCAAGCTGAGATATGCATTTTCTGCGATAATCTTGTTGAGACTTCTGTCCGAAGTATGCAGAATTATCGAGATCGCTCGTTTCGAGCTATTTAATGCGAGAAACACGTTATCTGGTGTTTTCACCACTCCACAGTGCGTTTGATATGCAGAACCGGCGATATCTTGGTTTTCGTGGGGTTTCAAGCTGGGATATGCATTTTTTACGATAATTTTGGTGAGACTTCTGTTCGAAGTATGCAGATACATCGATATCGCTCGGTTCGAGCTATTTAATGTGAGAAACACGATAGCTGGTGTTTTCTCCACTCCACAGTGCGTTTGATATGCAGAACCGGCGATATCTTGGTTTTCGTGGGGTTTCAAGCTGAGATATGCATTTTCTGCGATAATCTTGGTGAGACTTCTGTCCGAAGTATGCTGAAACATCGAGATCGCTCTTTTCGAGCTAGTTAATGCGAGAACAACCTTATCCGGTGTTTTCACCACTCCACAGTGCGTTTGATATGCAGAACCAGCGATATCTTGGCTTTCGTGGGGTTTCAAGCTGAGATATGCATTTCCTGCGATAATCTTGGTGAGACTTCTGTCCGAAGTATGCTTAATTATCGAGATCGCTCGTTTCGAGCTATTCAATGCGAGAAACACGTTATCTGGTGTTTTCACCACTCCACAGTGCGTATGATATGCAGAACCAGCGATATCTTGGTTTTCGTGGGGTTTCAAGCTGAGATATGCAGTTTTTACGATAATCTTGGTGAGACTTCTGTCCGAAGTATGCTTAATCATCGAGATCGCTCTATTCGAGCTATTTAATGCGAGAAACACGTTGTCTGGTGTTTTCACCACACCACAGTTGGTTTGATATGCAGAACCGGCGATGTTTGGTTTTCGTCGGGTTTCAAGCTGAGATATGCATTTACTACGATAATCTTGGTGAAACATCTGTCCGAAGTATGCAGAAACATCAGGAGCGCTCTTTTCGAGCTATTTAATGCGAGAAACACGTTTTCTGGGGTTTTCACCACTCCACAGTTCGTTGGATATGCAGAACAGGAGATATCTTGGTTTTCGTGGGGTTTCAAGCTCAGATATGCACTTTCTGCGATAATCTTGGTGAGACTTCTGTCCGAAGTATGCAGAGTCATCGAGATCGTTCTTTTCGAGCTATTTAATGCGAGAAACACGTTTTCTGGGGTTTTCACCACTCCACAGTTGGTTTGATATGCAGAACCGGCGATGTTTGGTTTTCGTGGGGTTTCAAGCTGAGATATGCAATTTCTGCGATAATCTTGGTGAGACTTCTTTCCGAAGTATGCTTAATCATCGAGATCGCTCTATTCGAGCTATTTAATGCGAGAAACACGTTGTCTGGTGTTTTCACCACTCCACAGTTGGTTTGATATGCAGAACCGGCGATGTTTGGTTTTCGTCGGGTTTAAAAGCTGAGATATATGCATTTTTTACGATAATCTTGGTGAGACTTCTGTCCGAAGTATGCAGGATCATCCAGATCGCTCTTTTCGAGCTATTTAATGCGAGAAACTAGTTTTCTGGGGTTTTCGCCACACCACAGTTCGCTGGATGTGCAGAACCAGAGATATCTTGGTTTTCGTGGGGTTTCAAGCTGAGATATGCATTTTCTGCGATAATCTTGGTGAGACCTCTGTCCGAAGTATGCAGAAACATCGAGATCGCTCTATTCGACCTATTTAATGCGAGAAACACGTTATCTGGTGTTTTCAGCACGCCACAGTGCGTTTGATATGCAGAACCAGCGATATCTGGGTTTTCGTGGGGTTTCAAGCTGAGATATGCATTTTTTACGATAATCTTGTTGAGACTTCTGTCCGAAGTATGCTTAATCATCGAGATCGCTCGTTTCGACCTATTTAATGCGAGAAACACGTTGTCTGGTGTTTTCACCACACCACAGTTGGTTTGATATGCAGAACCGGCGATGTTTGGTTTTCGTCGGGTTTCAAGCTGAGATATGCATTTACTACGATAATCTTGGTGAAACATCTGTCCGAAGTATGCAGAAACATCAGGAGCGCTCTTTTCGAGCTATTTAATGCGAGAAACACGTTTTCTGGGGTTTTCACCACTCCACAGTTCGTTGGATATGCAGAACAGGAGATATCTTGGTTTTCGTGGGGTTTCAAGCTAAGATATGCACTTTCTGCGATAATCTTGGTGAGACTTCTGTCCGAAGTATGCAGAGTCATCGAGATCGTTCTTTTCGAGCTATTTAATGCGAGAAACACGTTTTCTGGGGTTTTCACCACTCCACAGTTGGTTTGATATGCAGAACCGGCGATGTTTGGTTTTCGTGGGGTTTCAAGCTGAGATATGCAATTTCTGCGATAATCTTGGTGAGACTTCTTTCCGAAGTATGCTTAATCATCGAGATCGCTCTATTCGAGCTATTTAATGCGAGAAACACGTTGTCTGGTGTTTTCACCACTCCACAGTTGGTTTGATATGCAGAACCGGCGATGTTTGGTTTTCGTCGGGTTTCAAGCTGAGATATATGCATTTTTTACGATAATCTTGGTGAGACTTCTGTCCGAAGTATGCAGGATCATCCAGATCGCTCTTTTCGAGCTATTTAATGCGAGAAACTAGTTTTCTGGGGTTTTCGCCACACCACAGTTCGCTGGATGTGCAGAACCAGAGATATCTTGGTTTTCGTGGGGTTTCAAGCTGAGATATGCATTTTTTACGATAATCTTGGTGAGACTTCTGTCCGAAGTATGCAGAGTCATCGAGATCGTAGTTTTCAAGCTATTTAATGCGAGAAACACGTTTTCTGGGGTTTTCACCACTCCACAGTTTGTTGGACATGCAGAACAGGAGATAGCTTGGTTTTCGTGGGGTTTCTAGTAGAGAAATGCATTTTCTGCGATAATCATGGTGAGACTTCTGTCCGAAGTATGCTCAATCATCGAGATCGCTCGTTTCGACCTATTTAATGCGAGAAACACGTTATCTGGTGTTTTCACCACTCCACAGTGCGTTTGATATGCAGAACCAGCGATATCTTGGTTTTCGTGGGGTTCAAGCTCAGATATGCATTTTCTGCGATAATCTTGGTGAGACTTCTGTCCGAAGTATGCAGAATCATCGAGATCCCTCTTTTCGACCTATTTAATGCGAGAAACACGTTATCTGGTGTTTTCACAACTCCACAGTGCGTTTGATATGCAGAACCAGCGACATCTTGGATTTCGTCGGGGTTCAAACTGAGATATGCATTTTCTGCGATAATCTTGGTGAGTCTTCTGTCAGAAGTATGCAGAATCATCGAGATCCCTGTTTGCGAGCAATTTAATGCGAGAAACTATTTATCTGGTGTTTTCACCACTTCACAGTACGTTTGATGTGCAGAACCGGAGATAACTTGGTTTCCGTGAGGTTTCAAGCTGAGATATGCATATTCTGCGATAATATTGGTGAGACGTCAGTCAGAAGTATGCAGAATCATCTAGATCGCTCGTTTCGAGCTATTTAATGCGAAAAAACAAGTTTTCTGGTGTTTTCAACATTCAACAGTGCGTTTGATATGCAGAACCGGTGACATCTTGGATTTCGTCGGGTTTCAAGCTGAGATATGCATTTTCTGCGATAATCTTGGTGAGACCTCTGTCCGAAGTATGCAGAATCATCGAGATCCCTCTTTTCGACCCACTTAATGCGAGAAACACGTTATCTGGTGTTTTCACAACTCCACAGTGCGTTTGATATGCAGAACCAGCGATATCTGGGTTTTCGTAGGGTTTCAAGCTGAGATATGCATTTTTTACGATAATCTTGATGAGACTTCTGTCCGAAGTATGCAGAATCATCGAGATCGCACTTTTCGATGTATTTAATGCGAGAAACACGTTGTCTGGTGTTTTCACCACTCCACAGTTGGTTTGATATGCAGAACCGGCGATGTTTGGTTTTCGTCGGGTTTCAAGCTGAGATATGCATTTTCTACGATAATTATGGTGAAACATTGTCCGAAGTATGCAGAAACATCAAGAGCGCTCTTTTCGAGCTATTTAATGCGAGAAACACGTTTTCTGGGGTTTTCACCACACCACAGTTCGCTGGATGTGCAGAACCAGAGATATCTTGGTTTTCGTGGGGTTTCAAGATGAGATATGCATTTTCTGCGATAATCTTGGTGAGACTTCTTTCCGAAGTGTGCTTAATCATCGAGATCGCTCTATTCGAGCTATTTAATGCGAGAAACACGTTGTCTGGTGTTTTCACCACTCCACAGTATGTTTGATATGCAGAACCGGCGATGTTTGGTTTTCGTCGGGTTTCAAGCTGAGATATGCATTTTTTACGATAATCTTGATGAGACTTCTGTCCGAAGTACGCTTAATCATCGAGATCGCTCGTTTCGACCAATTTAATGCGAGAAACACGTTATCTGGTTTTTTCACCACTCCATAGTGCGTTGGATATGCAGAACCGGAGATATCCTGGTTTTCGTGGGGTTTCAAGCTCAGATATGCATTTTCTGCGATAATCTTGGTGAGACTTCTGTCCGAAGTATGCAGAGTCATCGAGATCGTACTTTTCGAGCTATTTAATGCGAGAAACACGTTTTCTGTGGTTTTCACCACTCCACAGTTGGTTTGATATGCAGAACCGGCGATGTTTGGTTTTCGTGGGGTTTCAAGCTGAGATATGCAATTTCTGCGATAATCTTGGTGAGACTTCTTTCCGAAGTATGCTTAATCATCGAGATCGCTCTATTCGAGCTATTTAATGCGAGAAACACGTTGTCTGGAGTTTTCACCACTCCACAGTTGGTTTGATATGCAGAACCGGCGATGTTTGGTTTTCGTCTGGTTTCAAGCTGAGATATGCATTTTTTACGATAATCTTGGTGAGACTTCTGTCCGAAGTATGCTTAATCATCGAGACCGCTCTATTCCAGCTATTTAATGCGAGAAAAACCTTGTCTGGTGTTTTCACCACTCCACAGTGCGTTTGATATGCAGAACCAGCGATATCTTGGCTTTCGTGGGGTTTCAAGCTGAGATATGCATTTTCTACGATAATCTTGGTGAGACTTCTGTCCGAAGTATGCAGAATCGTCGAGATCGCACTTTTCGATGTATTTAATGCGAGAAACACGTTGTCTGGTGTTTTCACCACTCCACAGTTGGTTTGATATGCAGAACCGGCGATGTTTGGTTTTCGTCGGGTTTCAAGCTGAGATATGCATTTTCTACGATAATTATGGTGAAACATTGTCCGAAGTATGCAGAAACATCAAGAGCGCTCTTTTCGAGCTATTTAATGCGAGAAACACGTTTTCTGGGGTTTTCACCACACCACAGTTCGTTGGATGTGCAGACCCGGAGATATCTTGGTTTTCGTGGGGTTTCAAGCTGAGATATGCATTTTCTGCGATAATCTTGGTGAGACCTCTGTCCGAAGTATGCAGAATCATCGAGATCCCTCTTTTCGACCTATTTAATGCGGGAAAAACACGTTATCTGGTGTTTTCACAACTCCACAGTGCGTTTGATATGCAGAACCAGCGATATCTTGGTTTTCATGGGGTTTCAAGCTGAGATATGCATTTTTTACGATAATCTTGGTGAGACTTCTGTCCGAAGTATGCAGAATCATCGAGATCGCTCGTTTCGAGCTCTTTAATGCGAGAAACACGTTATCTGGTGTTTGCACCACTCCACAGTGCGTTGGATATGCAGAACCGGAGATATTTTGGTTTTCGTCGGGTTTCATGCTGAGATATGCAATTTCTGCGATAATCTTGGTGAGACATATGTCCGAAGTATGCAGGATCATCCAGATCGCTCTTTTCGAGCTATTTAATGCGAGAAACTAGTTTTCTGGGGTTTTCGCCACACCACAGTTCGCTGGATGTGCAGAACCAGAGATATCTTGGTTTTCGTGGGGTTTCAAGCTGAGATATGCATTTTCTGCGATAATCTTGGTGAGACCTCTGTCCGAAGTATGCGGAATCATCGATATCGCTCTTTTCGAGCTATTTAATGCGAGAACCACGTTATCTGGTGTTTTCACCACTCCACAGTTGGTTTGATATGCAGAACCGGCGATGTTTGGTTTTCGTGGGGTTTCAAGCTGAGATATGCAATTTCTGCGATAATCTTGGTGAGACTTCTTTCCGAAGTGTGCTTAATCATCGAGATCGCTCTATTCGAGCTATTTAATGCGAGAAACACGTTGTCTGGTGTTTTCACCACTCCACAGTATGTTTGATATGCAGAACCGGCGATGTTTGGTTTTCGTCGGGTTTCAAGCTGAGATATGCATTTTTTACGATAATCTTGATGAGACTTCTGTCCGAAGTACGCTTAATCATCGAGATCGCTCGTTTCGACCAATTTAATGCGAGAAACACGTTATCTGGTGTTTTCACCACTCCATAGTGCGTTTGATATGCAGAACCGGAGATATCCTGGTTCTCGTGGGGTTTCAAGCTCAGATATGCATTTTCTGCGATAATCTTGGTAAGACTTCTGTCCGAAGTATGCAGAGTCATCGAGATCGTACTTTTCGAGCTATTTAATGCGAGAAACACGTTTTCTGTGGTTTTCACCACTCCACAGTTGGTTTGATATGCAGAACCGGCGATGTTTGGTTTTCGTCTGGTTTCAAGCTGAGATATGCATTTTTTACGATAATCTTGGTGAGACTTCTGTCCGAAGTATGCTTAATCATCGAGACCGCTCTATTCGAGCTATTTAATGCGAGAAAAACCTTGTCTGGTGTTTTCACCACTCCACAGTGCGTTTGATATGCAGAACCAGCGATATCTTGGCTTTCGTGGGGTTTCAAGCTGAGATATGCATTTTCTACGATAATCTTGGTGAGACTTCTGTCCGAAGTATGCAGGATCTTCGAGAACGCTCTTTTCGAGCTATTTAATGCGAGAAACACGTTATCTGGTGTTTTCACCACTCCACAGTGCGTTTGATATGCAGTACCAGCGATATCTTGGTTTTCGTGGGGTTTCAAGCTGAGATATGCATTTTATACGATAATCTTGGTGAGACTTCTGTCCGAAGTATGCAGAATCATCGCGATCGCACCATTCGAGCTATTTAATGCGAGAAACATGTTCTCTGGTTGTTTTCACCACTCCACAGTGCGTTTGATATGCAGAACCGGCAACATCTTGATTTTCGTGAGGTTTCAAGCTGAGATATGCATTTTCTGCGATAATATTGGTGAGACTTCAGTCAGAAGTATGCAGAATCATCTAGATCGCTCTTTTCGAGCTACTTAATGCACGAAACACGTTTTCTGGTGTTTTCACCACTCCACAGTACGTTTGACATGCAGAACCGGAGATATCTTGGTTTTGGTCGGGTTTCAAGCTGAGATATGCATTTTCTACGATAATCCTGGTGAGACTTCTGTCAGAAGTATGCAGAATCCTCGAGAACGCTCTTTTCGAGCTACTTAATGCGCGAAATACGTTTTCTGGTGTTTTCACCACTCCACGGTACGTTTGATGTGCAGAACCGGAGATAACTCGGTTTTCGTCGGGTTTCAAGCTGAGATATGCATTATCTGCTATAATCTTGGTGAGACCTCTGTCCGAAGTATGCAGAATCATCGAGATCCCTCTTTTCGACCTATTTAATGCGAGAAACACGTTATCTGGTGTTTTCACAACTCCACAGTGCGTTTGATATGCAGAACCAGCGACATCTTGGATTTCGTCGGGGTTCAAACTGAGATATGCATTTTCTGCGATAATCTTGGTGAGACCTCTGTCCGAAGTATGCAGAATCATCGAGATCCCGCTTTTCGACCTATTTAATACGGGAAACTATTTATCTGGTGTTTTCACCACTTCACAGTACGTTTGATGTGCAGAACTGGAGATAACTTGGTTTTCGTGAGGTTTCAAGCTGAGATATGCATATTCTGCGATAATATTGGTGAGACTTCTGTCCGAAGTATGAAGAATCATCGAGATCGCTCTATTCGAGCTATTTAATGCGAGAAACACGTTTTCTGGGGTTTTCACCACTCCACAGTGCGTTTGATATGCAGAACACAGCGATATCTTGGTTTTCGTGGGGTTTCAAGCTGAGATATGCATTTTTTACGGTAATTTTGGTGAGACTTCTGTCCGAAGTATGCTTAATTATCGAGATCGCTCGTTTCGAGCTATTCAATGCGAGAAACACGTTATCTGGTGTTTTCACCACTCCACAGTGCGTATGATATGCAGAACCGGCGATATCTTGGATTTCGTGGGGTTTCAAGCTGAGATATGCATTTTCTGCGATAATCTTGGTGAGACTTCTGTCCGAAGTATGCTGAATCATCGAGATCGCTCTTTTCGATCTAGTTAGTGCGAGAAACACGTTATCTGGTGTTTTCACCACTCCACAGAGCGTTTGATATGCAGAACAGTAGATATCTTGGTTTTCGTGGGGTTTCAAGCTGAGATATGCATTTTCTGCGATAATCTTGTTGAGACTTCTCTCCGAAGTATGCAGAATCATCGAGATCGCTCGTCTCGAGCTACTTAATGCGCGAAACACGTTTTCTGGTGTTTTCACCACTCCACAGTGCGTTTGATATGCAGAACCGGCGATATCTTGGTTTTCGTGGGGTTTCAAGCTGGGATATGCATTTTTTACGATAATTTTGGTGAAACTTCTGTCCGAAGTATGCAGAATCATCGAGATCGCTCGTCTCGAGAGATTTAATGCGAGAAACACGTTATCTGGTGTTTTCACCACTCCACAGTGCGTTTGATATGCAGAACCGGCGATATCTTGGTTTTCGTGGGGTTTCAAGCTGGGATATGCATTTTTTACGATAATTTTGGTGAGACTTCTGTCCGAAGTATGCAGAAACATCGAGTTCGCTCTTATCGAGCTATTTAATGCGAGAAACACGTTATCTGGTGTTTTCACCACTCCACAGTGCGATTGATATGAGGAACCGGCGATATCTTGGTTTTCGTGGGGTTTCAAGATGAGATATGCATTTTCTGCGATAATCTTGGTGAGACTTCTGTCCGAAGTATGCTGAAACATCGAGATCGCTCTTTTCGAGCTAGTTAATGCGAGAAAAACCTTATCCGGTGTTTTCACCACTCCACAGTGCGTTTGATATGCAGAACCAGCGATATCTTGGCTTTCATGGGGTTTCAAGCTGAGATATGCATTTATTACGATAATTTTGGTGAAACTTCTGTCCGAAGTATGCAGAATCATCGAGATCGCTCGTCTCGAGAGATTTAATGCGAGAAACACGTTATCTGGTGTTTTCACCACTCCACAGTGCGTTTGATATGCAGAACCCGCGATATCTTGGTTTTCGTGGGGTTTCAAGCTGAGATATGCATTTTCTGCGATAATCTTGTTGAGACTTCCGTCCGGAGTATGCAGAATCATCGAGATCGCACGTTTCGAGCTATTTAATGCGAGAAACACGTTATCTGGTGTTTTCACCACTCCACGGTACGTTTGATGTGCAGAACCGGAGATATATCGGTTTTCGTCGGGTTTCAAGCTGAGATATGCATTTTCTACGATAATCTTGGTGAGACTTCTGTCAGAAGTATGCTGAATCATCGAGATCGCTCTTTTCGAGCTAGTTAGTGCGAGAAACACGTTATCTGGTGTTTTCACCACTCCACAGTGCGTTTGATATGCAGAACAGTAGATATCTCGGTTTTCGTGGGTTTTCAAGCTGAGATATGCATTTTCTGCGATAATCTTGTTGAGACTTCTGTCCGAAGTATGCAGAATTATCGAGATCGCTCGTTTCGAGCTATTTAATGCGAGAAACACGTTATCTGGTGTTTTCACCACTCCACAGTGCGTTTGATATGCAGAACCGGCGATATCTTGGTTTTCGTGGGGTTTCAAGCTGGGATATGCATTTTTTACGATAATTTTGGTGAGACTTCTGTTCGAAGTATGCAGATACATCGATATCGCTCGGTTCGAGCTATTTAATGTGAGAAACACGATAGCTGGTGTTTTCTCCACTCCACAGTGCGTTTGATATGCAGAACCGGCGATATCTTGGTTTTCGTGGGGTTTCAAGCTGAGATATGCATTTTCTGCGATAATCTTGGTGAGACTTCTGTCCGAAGTATGCTGAAACATCGAGATCGCTCTTTTCGAGCTAGTTAATGCGAGAACAACCTTATCCGGTGTTTTCACCACTCCACAGTGCGTTTGATATGCAGAACCAGCGATATCTTGGCTTTCGTGGGGTTTCAAGCTGAGATATGCATTTCCTGCGATAATCTTGGTGAGACTTCTGTCCGAAGTATGCTGAAGCATCGGGATCGCTCTTTTCGAGCTATTTAATGCGAGAAACACGTTCTCTGGTTGTTTTCACCACTCCACAGTGCGTTTGATGTGCAGAACAGGTGATATCTTGATTTTCGTGGTGTTTCCAGCTGAGATATGCATTTTCTGCGGTAATCTTGGTGGGTCTTTTGTCAGAAGTATGCAGAATCATCTAGATCGCTCTTTTCGAGCTACTTAATGCACGAAACACGTTTTCTGGTGTTTTCACCACTCCACAGTACGTTTGACATGCAGAACCGGAGATATCTTGGTTTCGGTCGGGTTTCAAGCTGAGATATGCATTTTCCACGATAATCTTGGTGAAACATTTGTCCGAAGTATGCTGAATTATCTAGATCGCTCTTTTCGAGCTACTTAATGCACGAAACACGTTTTCTGGTGTTTTCACCACTCCACAGTACGTTTGACATGCAGAACCGGAGATATCTTGGTTTCGGTCGGGTTTCAAGCTGAGATATGCATTTTCTACGATAACCCTGGTGAGACTTCTGTCAGAAGTATGCAGAATCTTCGAGAACGCTCTTTTCGAGCTACTTAATGCGAAAAACACGCTTTATGGTGTTTTCAGCACCCCACAGTGCGTTTGATGTGCAGAACCGGCGACATCTTGGTTTTCGTGAGGTTTCAAGCTGAGATATGCATATTCTGCGATAATATTGGTGAGACTTCTGTCCGAAGTATGAAGAATCATCGAGATCGCTCTATTCGAGCTATTTAATGCGAGAAACACGTTTTCTGGGGTTTTCACCACTCCACAGTGCGTTTGATATGCAGAACACAGCGATATCTTGGTTTTCGTGGGGTTTCAAGCTGAGATATGCATTTTTTACGGTAATTTTGGTGAGACTTCTGTCCGAAGTATGCTTAATTATCGAGATCGCTCGTTTCGAGCTATTCAATGCGAGAAACACGTTATCTGGTGTTTTCACCACTCCACAGTGCGTATGATATGCAGAACCGGCGATATCTTGGATTTCGTGGGGTTTCAAGCTGAGATATGCATTTTCTGCGATAATCTTGGTGAGACTTCTGTCCGAAGTATGCTGAATCATCGAGATCGCTCTTTTCGATCTAGTTAGTGCGAGAAACACGTTATCTGGTGTTTTCACCACTCCACAGAGCGTTTGATATGCAGAACAGTAGATATCTTGGTTTTCGTGGGGTTTCAAGCTGAGATATGCATTTTCTGCGATAATCTTGTTGAGACTTCTCTCCGAAGTATGCAGAATCATCGAGATCGCTCGTCTCGAGCTACTTAATGCGCGAAACACGTTTTCTGGTGTTTTCACCACTCCACAGTGCGTTTGATATGCAGAACCGGCGATATCTTGGTTTTCGTGGGGTTTCAAGCTGGGATATGCATTTTTTACGATAATTTTGGTGAAACTTCTGTCCGAAGTATGCAGAATCATCGAGATCGCTCGTCTCGAGAGATTTAATGCGAGAAACACGTTATCTGGTGTTTTCACCACTCCACAGTGCGTTTGATATGCAGAACCGGCGATATCTTGGTTTTCGTGGGGTTTCAAGCTGGGATATGCATTTTTTACGATAATTTTGGTGAGACTTCTGTCCGAAGTATGCAGAAACATCGAGTTCGCTCTTATCGAGCTATTTAATGCGAGAAACACGTTATCTGGTGTTTTCACCACTCCACAGTGCGATTGATATGAGGAACCGGCGATATCTTGGTTTTCGTGGGGTTTCAAGATGAGATATGCATTTTCTGCGATAATCTTGGTGAGACTTCTGTCCGAAGTATGCTGAAACATCGAGATCGCTCTTTTCGAGCTAGTTAATGCGAGAAAAACCTTATCCGGTGTTTTCACCACTCCACAGTGCGTTTGATATGCAGAACCAGCGATATCTTGGCTTTCATGGGGTTTCAAGCTGAGATATGCATTTATTACGATAATTTTGGTGAAACTTCTGTCCGAAGTATGCAGAATCATCGAGATCGCTCGTCTCGAGAGATTTAATGCGAGAAACACGTTATCTGGTGTTTTCACCACTCCACAGTGCGTTTGATATGCAGAACCCGCGATATCTTGGTTTTCGTGGGGTTTCAAGCTGAGATATGCATTTTCTGCGATAATCTTGTTGAGACTTCCGTCCGGAGTATGCAGAATCATCGAGATCGCACGTTTCGAGCTATTTAATGCGAGAAACACGTTATCTGGTGTTTTCACCACTCCACGGTACGTTTGATGTGCAGAACCGGAGATATATCGGTTTTCGTCGGGTTTCAAGCTGAGATATGCATTTTCTACGATAATCTTGGTGAGACTTCTGTCAGAAGTATGCTGAATCATCGAGATCGCTCTTTTCGAGCTAGTTAGTGCGAGAAACACGTTATCTGGTGTTTTCACCACTCCACAGTGCGTTTGATATGCAGAACAGTAGATATCTCGGTTTTCGTGGGTTTTCAAGCTGAGATATGCATTTTCTGCGATAATCTTGTTGAGACTTCTGTCCGAAGTATGCAGAATTATCGAGATCGCTCGTTTCGAGCTATTTAATGCGAGAAACACGTTATCTGGTGTTTTCACCACTCCACAGTGCGTTTGATATGCAGAACCGGCGATATCTTGGTTTTCGTGGGGTTTCAAGCTGGGATATGCATTTTTTACGATAATTTTGGTGAGACTTCTGTTCGAAGTATGCAGATACATCGATATCGCTCGGTTCGAGCTATTTAATGTGAGAAACACGATAGCTGGTGTTTTCTCCACTCCACAGTGCGTTTGATATGCAGAACCGGCGATATCTTGGTTTTCGTGGGGTTTCAAGCTGAGATATGCATTTTCTGCGATAATCTTGGTGAGACTTCTGTCCGAAGTATGCTGAAACATCGAGGTCGCTCTTTTCGAGCTAGTTAATGCGAGAACAACCTTATCCGGTGTTTTCACCACTCCACAGTGCGTTTGATATGCAGAACCAGCGATATCTTGGCTTTCGTGGGGTTTCAAGCTGAGATATGCATTTCCTGCGATAATCTTGGTGAGACTTCTGTCCGAAGTATGCTGAAGCATCGGGATCGCTCTTTTCGAGCTATTTAATGCGAGAAACACGTTCTCTGGTTGTTTTCACCACTCCACAGTGCGTTTGATGTGCAGAACAGGTGATATCTTGATTTTCGTGGTGTTTCCAGCTGAGATATGCATTTTCTGCGGTAATCTTGGTGGGTCTTTTGTCAGAAGTATGCAGAATCATCTAGATCGCTCTTTTCGAGCTACTTAATGCACGAAACACGTTTTCTGGTGTTTTCACCACTCCACAGTACGTTTGACATGCAGAACCGGAGATATCTTGGTTTCGGTCGGGTTTCAAGCTGAGATATGCATTTTCCACGATAATCTTGGTGAAACATTTGTCCGAAGTATGCTGAATTATCTAGATCGCTCTTTTCGAGCTACTTAATGCACGAAACACGTTTTCTGGTGTTTTCACCACTCCACAGTACGTTTGACATGCAGAACCGGAGATATCTTGGTTTCGGTCGGGTTTCAAGCTGAGATATGCATTTTCTACGATAACCCTGGTGAGACTTCTGTCAGAAGTATGCAGAATCTTCGAGAACGCTCTTTTCGAGCTACTTAATGCGAAAAACACGCTTTATGGTGTTTTCAGCACCCCACAGTGCGTTTGATGTGCAGAACCGGCGACATCTTGATTTTCGTGAGGTTTCAAGCTGAGATATGCATTTTCTGCGATAATATTGGTGAGACTTCTGTCCGAAGTATGCAGAATTATCGATATCGCTCTTTTCGAGCTATTTAATGCGAGAAACACGTTATCTGGTGTTTTGACCACTCCACAGTGCGTTTGATGTGTAGAGCCGCCGATAACTTGGTTTTCGTGGGGTTTCCAGCTGAAATATGCATTTTCTGCGATAATCTTGGTGGGTCTTTTATCAGAAGTATGCAGAATCATCTAGATCGCGCTTTTCGAAATAGTTAATGCGAGAAACACGTTATCTGGTGTTTTCACCACTCCACAGTTGGTTTGATATGCAGAACCGGCGGTATTTTGGTTATCGTCGGGTTTCAAGCTGAGATATGCATTTTCTACGATAATCTTGGTGAGACTTCTGTCCGAAGTATGCAGAATTATCGATATCGCTCTTTTCGAGCTATTTAATGCGAGAAAAACGTTCTCTGGTTGTTTTCACCACTCCACAGTGCGTTTGATATGCAGAACCGGCAACATCTTGATTTTCGTGAGGTTTCGAGCTGAGATATGCATTTTCTGCGATAATATTGGTGAGACTTCAGTCAGAAGTATGCAGAATCACCTAGATCGCTCTTTTCGAGCTACTTAATGCACGAAACACGTATTCTGGTGTTTGCACCACTCCACGGTACGTTTGATGTGCAGAACCGGAGATAACTCGGTTTCGGTCGGGTTTCAAGCTAAGATATGCATTTTCTACGATAATCTTGGTGAGACTTCTGACAGAAGTATGCAGAATCATCGAGATCGCTAGTTTCGAGGTACTTAATGCGAGAAACACGTTATCTGGTGTTTTCACCACTCCACAGTGCGTTGGATATGCAGAACGGGAGATATTTTTTTTTCGTCGGGTTTCAAGCTGAGATATGCATTTTCTACGATAAACTTGGTGAAACATCTGTCCAAAGTATGCAGAAACATCGAGAGCGCTCTTTTCGAGCTACTTAATGCGAGAAACACGTTTTCTGGGGTTTCACCACTCCACAGTTCGTTGGATATGCAGAACCGGAGATATCTTGGTTTTCGTGGGGTTTCAAGCTGAGATATGCATTTCCTGCGATAATCTTGGTGAGACTTCTGTCCGAAGTATGCTGAATCATATTGATCGCTCTTTTCGAGCTATTTAATGCGAGAAACACGTTTTCTGGTGTTTTCACCACTCCACAGTGCGTTTGATATGCAGAACCGGCGACATCTGGGTTTTCGTGGGGTTTCAAGCTGAGATATGCATTTTCTGCGATAATCTTGGTGAGACTTCTGTCCCATGTATGCAGAATCATCGAGAGCGCTCTTTTCTAGCTATTTAATGCGAGAAACACGTTATCTGGTGTTTTCACCACTCCACTGTGCGTTTGATATGCAGTACCAGCGATATCTTGGTTTTCGTGGGGTTTCATGCTGAGATATGCATTTTTTACGATAATCTTGGTTAGACTTCTGTCCGAAGTATGCTTAATCATCGAGATCGGTCTTTTCGAGCTATTTAATGCGAGAAACACGTTGTCTGGTGTTTTCACCACTCCACAGTGCGTATGATATGCAGAACCGGCGATATCTTGGTTTTCGTGGGGTTTCAAGCTGAGATATGCATTTTCTGCTATAATCTTGGTGAGACTTCGGTCCAAAGTATGCTGAAACATAGAGATCGCTCTTTTCGAGCAAGTTAATGCGAGAAAAACCTTATCCGGTGTTTTCACCACTCCACAGTGCGTTTGACATGCAGAACCAGCGATATCTTGGCTTTCGTGGGGTTTTCTAGCTGAGATATGCATTTTTTACGATAATCTTGTTGAGCCTTCTGTCCGAAGTATGCAGAATCATCGAGATCGGTCTTTTCGAGCTATTTAATGCGAGAAACACGTTGTCTGGTGTTTTCACCACTCCACAGTGCGTATGATATGCAGAACCGGCGATATCTTGATTTTCGTGAGGTTTCAAGCTGAGATATGCATTTTCTGCGATAATCTTTTTGAGGCTTCTGTCCGAAGTATGCAGAATCATCGAGATCGCTAGTTTCGAGCTGCTTAATGCGAGAAACACGTTATCTGGTGTTTTCACCACTCCACAGTGCGTTGGATATGCAGAACCGGAGATATTTTGGTTTTCGTCGGGTTTCAAGCTGAGATATGCATTTTCTACGATAAGCTTGGCGAAACATCTGTCCAAAGTATGCAGAAACATCGAGAGCGCTCTTTTCGAGCTACTTAATGCGAGAAACACGTTTTCTGGTGTTTTCACCACTCCACAGTGCGTTGGATATGCAGAACCGGAGATATTTTGGTTTTAGTCGAGTTTCAAGCTGAGATATGCATTTTCTGCGATAATATTGGTGAGACTTCAGTCAGAAGTATGCAGAATCACCTAGATCGCGGGTTTCGAGCTATTTAATGCGAGCAACACGTTATCTGGTTGTTTTCACCACTCCACAGTGCGTTTGATATGCAGAACCGGCGTCATCTTGATTTTCGTGAGGTTTCAAGCTGAGATATGCATTTTGTACGATAATCTTGTTGAGACTTCTGTCCGAAGTATGAAGAATCATCGAGATCGCTCTATTCGAGCTATTTAATGCGAGAAACCCGTTTTCTGGTGTTTTGACCACTCCACAGTGCGTTTGATATGTAGAGCCGCCGATAACTTGGTTTTCGTGGGGTATCCAGTTGAAATATGCATTTTCTGCGATACTCTTGGTGTTTCATCTATGTGAAGTATGCAGAATCATCGAGAACGCTCTTTTCGAGATAGTTAATGCGAGAAACACGTTTTCTGGTGTTTTCAACATTCCACAGTGCGTCTGATATGCAGAACCGACGATATCTTGGTTTTCGTCGGGTTGCAAGCTGAGATATGCATTTTCTGCGATAATTTGGTGAGTCTTCTGTCAGAAGTATGCAGAATCATCGAGATCGTTCTTTTCGAGCTAGTTAATGCGAGAATAATCTTATCCGGTGTTTCCACCACTCCACAGTGCGTTTGATATGCAGAACCAGCGATATCTTGGCTTTCGTGGGGTTTCAAGCTGAGATATGCATTTTGTACGATAATCTTGTTGAGACTTCTGTCCGAAGTATGAAGAATCATCGAGATAGCTCTATTGGAGCTCTTTAATGCGAGAAACACGTTTTCTGGTGTTTTGACCACTCCACAGTGCGTTTGATATGTAGAGCCGCCGATAACTTGGTTTTCGTGGGGTTTCCAGTTGAAATATGCATTTTCTGCGATACTCTTGGTGTTTCATCTATGAGAAGTATGCACAATCATCGATAACGCTCTTTTCGAGATAGTTAATGCGAGAAACACGTTTTCTGGTGTTTTCAACATTCCACAGTGCGTCTGATATGCAGAACCGACGATATCTTGGTTTTCGTCGGGTTTCAAGCTGAGATATGCATTTTCTGCGATAATATTGGTGAGACTTCAGTCAGAAGTATGCAGAATCACCTAGATCGCTCGTTTCGAGCTATTTAATGCGAGAAACACGTTATCTGGTTGTTTTCACCACTCCACAGTGCGTTTGATATGCAGAACCGGCGTCATCTTGATTTTCGTGAGGTTTCAAGTTGAGATATGCATTTTCTGCGATAATATTGGTGAGACTTCTGTCCGAAGTATGCAGAATTATAGATATCGCTCTTTTCGAGCTATTTAATGCGAGAAACACGTTATCTGGTGTATTGAACACTCCACAGTGCGTTTGATATGTAGAGCCGCCGATAACTTGGTTTTCGTGGGGTTTCCAGCTGAAATATGCATTTTCTGCGATAATCTTGGTGTTTCATCTATGAGAAGTATGCAGAATCATCGAGAACGCTCTTTTCGAGCTAGCTAATGCGAGAAACACGTTTTCTGGTGTTTTCACCACTCCACAGTGCGTCTGTTATGGAGAACCGGCGATATCTTGGTTTTCGTAGGGTTTCAAGCTGAGATATGCATTTTCTGCGATAATTTGGTGAGTCTTCTGTCAGAAGTATGCAGAATCATCGAGATCGTTCTTTTCGAGCTATTTAATGCGAGTAACACGTTTTCTGGTGTTTTCACCACCCCACAGTGCGTTTGATATGCAGAACCGGCGACATCTTGATTTTCGTGGTGTTTCGAGCTGAGATATGCATTTTCTGCGATAATCTTGGTGAGTCTTCTGTCAGAAGTATGCATAATCATCGATATCGCTCTTTTCGAGTTATTTAATGCGAGAAACACGTTATCTGGTGTTTTGACCACTCCACAGTGCGTTTGATATGTAGAGCCGCCGATAACTTGGTTTTCGTGGGGTTTCCAGCTGAAATATGCATTTTCTGCGATAATCTTGGTGTTTCATCTATGAGAAGTATGCAGAATCATCGAGAACGCTCTTTTCGAGCTAGCTAATGCGAGAAACACGTTTTCTGGTGTTTTCACCACTCCACAGTGCGTCTGTTATGGAGAACCGGCGATATCTTGGTTTTCGTAGGGTTTCCAGCTGAGATATGCATTTTCTGCGATAATCTTGGTGAGTCTTCTGTCAGAAGTATGCAGAATCATCTAGATCGCTCTTTTCGAACTATTTAATGCGAGTAACACGTTTTCTGGTGTTTTCACCACCCCACAGTGCGTCTGTTATGGAGAACCGGCGATATCTTGGTTTTCGTAGGGTTTCCAGCTGAGATATGCATTTTCTGCGATACTCTTGGTGAGACTTCAGTCAGAAGTATGCAGAATAATCTAGATCGTTCGTTTCGAGCTATTTAATGCGAGAAACACGTTATCTGGTGTATTGACCACTCCACACTGCGTTTGATATGCAGAACCGGCGTCATCTTAATTTTCGTGAGGTTTCAAGCTGAGATATGCATTTTCTGCGATAATCTTGTTGAGACTTCTGTCCGAAGTATGCAGAATCATCGAGATCGCTCGTTTCGAGCTAGTTAGTGCGAGAAACACGTTATCTGGTGTTTTCAACACTCCACAGTGCGTTTGATATGCAGAACAGTACATATCTTGGTTTTCGTGGGGTTTCAAGCTGAGATATGCATTTTCTGCGATACTCTTGGTGAGACTTCAGTCAGAAGTATGCAGAATAATCTAGATCGTTCGTTTCGAGCTATTTAATGCGAGAAACACGTTATCTGGTGTATTGACCACTCCACACTGCGTTTGATATGCAGAACCAGCAATATCTTGATTTTCGTGGTGTTTCCAGCTGAGATATGCATTTTCTGCGATAATCTTGGTGAGTCTTCTGTCAGAAGTATGCAGAACCATCTAGATCGCTCTTTTCGAGCTATTTAATGCGAGAAACACGTTTTCTGGTGTATTCACCACTCCAGTGTACGTTTGACATGCAGAACAGGAGATATCTTGGTTTCGGTCGAGTTTCAAGCTGAGATATGCATTTTCTACGATAGTATTGGTGAGACCTCTGTCAGAAGTATGCAGAATCTTCGAGAACGCTCTATTCGAGCTACTTAATGCGAGAAACACGTTATCTGGTGTTTTGACCACTCCACTGTGCGTTTGATATGTAGAGCCGCCGATAACTTGGTTTTCGTGGGGTTTCCAGCTGAAATATGCATTTTCTGCGATAATCTTGGTGTTTCATCTTTGAGAAGTATGCAGAATAATCGAGAACGCTCTTTTCGAGCTAGTTAATGCGAGAAACACGTTTTCTGGTGTTTTCAGCACTCCACAGTGCGTCTGATATGCAGAACCGGCGATATCTTGATTTTCGTGGTGTTACCAGCTGAGATATGCATTTTCTGCGATAATCTTGGTGGGTCTTTTGTCAGAAGAATGCAGAATCATCTTGATCGCTCGTTTCGAGCTAGTTAGTGCGAGAAACACGTTATCTGGTGTTTTCAACACTCCACAGTGCGTTTGATATGCAGAACAGTACATATCTTGGTTTTCGTGGGGTTTCAAGCTGAGATATGCATTTTCTGCGATAATCTTGGTGTGTCTTTTGTCAGAAGAATGCAGAATCATCTTGATCGCTCTTTTCGAGCTACTTAATGCACGAAACAGGTTTTCTGGTGTTTTCACCACTCCACAGTACGTTTGAAATGCAGAACCGGAGATATCTTGGTTTCGGTCGGGTTTTAGGCTGAGATATGCATTTTCTACGATAACCCTGGTGAGACTTCTGTCAGAAGTATGCAGAATCTTCGAGAACGCTCTTTTCGAGCTACTTAATGCGAGAAACACGTTATCTGGTGTTTTCACCACTCCACAGTGCGTTGGATATGCAGAACGGGAGATATTTTTTTTTTCGTCGGGTTTCAAGCTGAGATATGCATTTTCTACGATAAACTTGGTGAAACATCTGTCCAAAGTATGCAGAAACATCGAGAGCGCTCTTTTCGAGCTACTTAATGCGAGAAACACGTTTTCTGGGGTTTCACCACTCCACAGTTCGTTGGATATGCAGAACCGGAGATATCTTGGTTTTCGTGGGGTTTCAAGCTGAGATATGCATTTCCTGCGATAATCTTGGTGAGACTTCTGTCCGAAGTATGCTGAATCATATTGATCGCTCTTTTCGAGCTATTTAATGCGAGAAACACGTTTTCTGGTGTTTTCACCACTCCACAGTGCGTTTGATATGCAGAACCGGCGACATCTCGGTTTTCGTGGGGTTTCAAGCTGAGATATGCATTTTCTGCGATAATCTAGGTGAGACTTCTGTCCCATGTATGCAGAATCATCGAGAGCGCTCTTTTCTAGCTATTCAATGCGAGAAACACGTTATCTGGTGTTTTCACCACTCCACTGTGCGTTTGATATGCAGTACCAGCGATATCTTGGTTTTCGTGGGGTTTCATGCTGAGATATGCATTTTTTACGATAATCTTGGTTAGACTTCTGTCCGAAGTATGCTTAATCATCGAGATCGGTCTTTTCGAGCTATTTAATGCGAGAAACACGTTGTCTGGTGTTTTCACCGCTCCACAGTGCGTATGATATGCAGAACCGGCGATATCTTGATTTTCGTGAGGTTTCAAGCTGAGATATGCATTTTCTGCGATAATCTTTTTGAGGCTTCTGTCCGAAGTATGCAGAATCATCGAGATCGCTAGTTTCGAGCTGCTTAATGCGAGAAACACGTTATCTGGTGTTTTCACCACTCCACAGTGCGTTGGATATGCAGAACCGGAGATATTTTCGTTTTCGTCGGGTTTCAAGCTGAGATATGCATTTTCTACGATAAGCTTGGCGAAACATCTGTCCAAAGTATGCAGAAACATCGAGAGCGCTCTTTTCGAGCTACTTAATGCGAGAAACACGTTTTCTGGTGTTTTCACCACTCCACAGTGCGTTGGATATGCAGAACCGGAGATATTTTGGTTTTAGTCGAGTTTCAAGCTGAGATATGCATTTTCTGCGATAATATTGGTGAGACTTCAGTCAGAAGTATGCAGAATCACCTAGATCGCGGGTTTCGAGCTATTTAATGCGAGCAACACGTTATCTGGTTGTTTTCACCACTCCACAGTGCGTTTGATATGCAGAACCGGCGTCATCTTGATTTTCGTGAGGTTTCAAGCTGAGATATGCATTTTGTACGATAATCTTGTTGAGACTTCTGTCCGAAGTATGAAGAATCATCGAGATCGCTCTATTCGAGCTATTTAATGCGAGAAACACGTTTTCTGGTGTTTTGACCACTCCACAGTGCGTTTGATATGTAGATCCGCCGATAACTTGGTTTTCGTGGGGTATCCAGTTGAAATATGCATTTTCTGCGATACTCTTGGTGTTTCATCTATGAGAAGTATGCAGAATCATCGAGAACGCTCTTTTCGAGATAGTTAATGCGAGAAACACGTTTTCTGGTGTTTTCAACATTCCACAGTGCGTCTGATATGCAGAACCGACGATATCTTGGTTTTCGTCGGGTTTCAAGCTGAGATATGCATTTTCTGCGATAATTTGGTGAGTCTTCTGTCAGAAGTATGCAGAATCATCGAGATCGTTCTTTTCGAGCTAGTTAATGCGAGAAAAATCTTATCCGGTGTTTCCACCACTCCACAGTGCGTTTGATATGCAGAACCAGCGATATCTTGGCTTTCGTGGGGTTTCAAGCTGAGATATGCATTTTGTACGATAATCTTGTTGAGACTTCTGTCCGAAATATGAAGAATCATCGAGATAGCTCTATTGGAGCTCTTTAATGCGAGAAACACGTTTTCTGGTGTTTTGACCACTCCACAGTGCGTTTGATATGCAGAACCGACGATATCTTGGTTTTCGTCGGGTTTCAAGCTGAGATATGCATTTTGTACGATAATCTTGTTGAGACTTCTGTCCGAAATATGAAGAATCATCGAGATAGCTCTATTGGAGCTCTTTAATGCGAGAAACACGTTTTCTGGTGTTTTGACCACTCCACAGTGCGTTTGATATGTAGATCCGCCGATAACTTGGTTTTCGTGGGGTTTCCAGTTGAAATATGCATTTTCTGCGATACTCTTGGTGTTTCATCTATGAGAAGTATGCACAACCATCGATAACGCTCTTTTCGAGATAGTTAATGCGAGAAACACGTTTTCTGGTGTTTTCAACATTCCACAGTGCGTCTGATATGCAGAACCGACGATATCTTGGTTTTCGTCGGGTTTCAAGCTGAGATATGCATTTTCTGCGATAATATTGGTGAGACTTCAGTCAGAAGTATGCAGAATCACCTAGATCGCTCGTTTCGAGCTATTTAATGCGAGAAACACGTTATCTGGTTGTTTTCACCACTCCACAGTGCGTTTGATATGCAGAACCGGCGTCATCTTGATTTTCGTGAGGTTTCAAGTTGAGATATGCATTTTCTGCGATAATATTGGTGAGACTTCTGTCCGAAGTATGCAGAATTATAGATATCGCTCTTTTCGAGCTATTTAATGCGAGAAACACGTTATTTGGTGTATTGAACACTCCACAGTGCGTTTGATATGTAGAGCCGCCGATAACTTGGTTTTCGTGGGGTTTCCAGCTGAAATATGCATTTTCTGCGATAATCTTGGTGTTTCATCTATGAGAAGTATGCAGAATCATCGAGAACGCTCTTTTCGAGCTAGCTAATGCGAGAAACACGTTTTCTGGTGTTTTCACCACTCCACAGTGCGTCTGTTATGGAGAACCGGCGATATCTTGGTTTTCGTAGGGTTTCCAGCTGAGATATGCATTTTCTGCGATAATCTTGGTGAGTCTTCTGTCAGAAGTATGCAGAATCATCTAGATCGCTCTTTTCGAACTATTTAATGCGAGTAACACGTTTTCTGGTGTTTTCACCACCCCACAGTGCGTTTGATATGCAGAACCGGCGACATCTTGATTTTCGTGGTGTTTCGAGCTGAGATATGCATTTTCTGCGATAATCTTGGTGAGTCTTCTGTCAGAAGTATGCATAATCATCGATATCGCTCTTTTCGAGTTATTTAATGCGAGAAACACGTTATCTGGTGTTTTGACCACTCCACAGTGCGTTTGATATGTAGAGCCGCCGATAACTTGGTTTTCGTGGGGTTTCCAGCTGAAATATGCATTTTCTGCGATAATCTTGGTGTTTCATCTATGAGAAGTATGCAGAATCATCGAGAACGCTCTTTTCGAGCTAGCTAATGCGAGAAACACGTTTTCTGGTGTTTTCACCACTCCACAGTGCGTCTGTTATGGAGAACCGGCGATATCTTGGTTTTCGTAGGGTTTCCAGCTGAGATATGCATTTTCTGCGATAATCTTGGTGAGTCTTCTGTCAGAAGTATGCAGAATCATCTAGATCGCTCTTTTCGAACTATTTAATGCGAGTAACACGTTTTCTGGTGTTTTCACCACCCCACAGTGCGTCTGTTATGGAGAACCGGCGATATCTTGGTTTTCGTAGGGTTTCCAGCTGAGATATGCATTTTCTGCGATACTCTTGGTGAGACTTCAGTCAGAAGTATGCAGAATAATCTAGATCGTTCGTTTCGAGCTATTTAATGCGAGAAACACGTTATCTGGTGTATTGACCACTCCACACTGCGTTTGATATGCAGAACCGGCGTCATCTTAATTTTCGTGAGGTTTCAAGCTGAGATATGCATTTTCTGCGATAATCTTGTTGAGACTTCTGTCCGAAGTATGCAGAATCATCGAGATCGCTCGTTTCGAGCTAGTTAGTGCGAGAAACACGTTATCTGGTGTTTTCAACACTCCACAGTGCGTTTGATATGCAGAACAGTACATATCTTGGTTTTCGTGGGGTTTCAAGCTGAGATATGCATTTTCTGCGATACTCTTGGTGAGTCTTCTGTCAGAAGTATGCAGAACCATCTAGATCGCTCTTTTCGAGCTATTTAATGCGAGAAACACGTTTTCTGGTGTATTCACCACTCCAGTGTACGTTTGACATGCAGAACCGGAGATATCTTGGTTTCGGTCGAGTTTCAAGCTGAGATATGCATTTTCTACGATAGTATTGGTGAGACCTCTGTCAGAAGTATGCAGAATCTTCGAGAACGCTCTATTCGAGCTACTTAATGCGAGAAACACGTTATCTGGTGTTTTGACCACTCCACTGTGCGTTTGATATGTAGAGCCGCCGATAACTTGGTTTTCGTGGGGTTTCCAGCTGAAATATGCATTTTCTGCGATAATCTTGGTGTTTCATCTTTGAGAAGTATGCAGAATAATCGAGAACGCTCTTTTCGAGCTAGTTAATGCGAGAAACACGTTTTCTGGTGTTTTCAGCACTCCACAGTGCGTCTGATATGCAGAACCGGCGATATCTTGATTTTCGTGGTGTTACCAGCTGAGATATGCATTTTCTGCGATAATCTTGTTGGGTCTTTTGTCAGAAGAATGCAGAATCATCTTGATCGCTCGTTTCGAGCTAGTTAGTGCGAGAAACACGTTATCTGGTGTTTTCAACACTCCACAGTGCGTTTGATATGCAGAACAGTACATATCTTGGTTTTCGTGGGGTTTCAAGCTGAGATATGCATTTTCTGCGATAATCTTGGTGTGTCTTTTGTCAGAAGAATGCAGAATCATCTTGATCGCTCTTTTCGAGCTACTTAATGCACGAAACAGGTTTTCTGGTGTTTTCACCACTCCACAGTACGTTTGAAATGCAGAACCGGAGATATCTTGGTTTCGGTCGGGTTTTAGGCTGAGATATGCATTTTCTACGATAACCCTGGTGAGACTTCTGTCAGAAGTATGCAGAATCTTCGAGAACGCTCTTTTCGAGCTACTTAATGCGCGAAACACGTTTTCTGGTGTTTTCACCAGTCCAAGGTACGTTTGGTGTGCAGAACCGGAGATAACTCGGTTTTCGTCGGGTTTCAAGCTGAGATATGCATTTTCTACGATAATCTTGGTGAGACTTCTGTCAGAAGTATGCAGAATAATCTAGATCGTTCGTTTCGAGCTATTTAATGCGAGAAACACGTTATCTGGTGTATTGACCACTCCACACTGCGTTTGATATGCAGTACCAGCGATATCTTGGTTTTCATGGGGTTTCAAGCTGAGATATGCATTTTTTACGATAATCTTGGTGAGACTTCTGTCCGAAGTATGCTGAATCATCGATATCGCTCTTTTCGAGCTATTTAATGCGAGAAACACGTTCTCTGGTTGTTTTCACCACTCCACAGTGCGTTTGATCTGCAGAACAGGCGATATCTTGATTTTCGTGGTGTTTCCAACTGAGATATGCATTTTTTGCGATAATCTTTGTGGGTGTTTTGTCAGAAGTATGCAGAATCATCTTGATCGCTCTTTTCGAGCTACTTAATGCACGAAACACGTTTTCTGTTGTTTTCACCACATCACAGTACGTTTGACATGCAGAACCGGAGATATCTTGGTTTCGGTCGGATTTCAAGCTGAGATATGCATTTTCTACGATAACCCTGGTGAGACTTCTGTCAGAAGTATGCAGAATCTTCGAGAACGCTCTTTTCGAGCTACTTAATGCGCGAAACACGTTTTCTGGTGTTTTCACCACTCCACGGTACGTTTGGTGTGCAGAACCGGAGATAACTCGGTTTTCGTCGGGTTTCAAGCTGAGATATGCATTTTCTACGATAATCTTGGAGAGACTTCTGTCACAAGTATGCAGGATCTTCGAGAACGCTCTTTTCGAGCTATTTAATGCGAGAAACACGTTATCTGGTGTTTTCACCACTCCACAGTGCGTTTGATATGCAGTACCAGCGATATCTTGGTTTTCGTGGGGTTTCAAGCTGAGATATGCATTTTTTACGATAATCTTGGTGAGACTTGTGTCCGAAGTATGCAGAATCATCGAGATCGCTCTATTCGAGCTATTTAATGCGAGAAACACGTTCTCTGGTTGTTTTCACCACTCCACAGTGCGTTTGATATGCAGAACCGGCAACATCTTGATTTTCGTGAGGTTTCGAGCTGAGATATGCATTTTCTGCGATAATATTGGTGAGACTTCAGTCAAAAGTATCCAGAATCATCTAGATCGCTCTTTTCGAGCTATTTAATGCGAAAAAACAAGTTTTCTGGTGTTTTGACCACTCCACAGTGCGTTTGATATGTAGCTCCGCCGATAACTTGGTTTTCATGGGGTTTCCAGCTGATATATGCATTTTCTGCGATAATCTTGGTGTTTCATCTATGAGACGTATGCAGAATCATCGAGAATGCTCGTTTCGAGCTACTTAATGCGAGAAACACGTTATCTGGTGTTTTCACCACTCCACAGTGCGTTTGATATGCAGAACCAGCGATATCTTGGCTTTCGTGTGGTTTCAAGCTGAGATATGCATTTTCTACAATAACCTTGGTGAGACTTCTGTCAGAAGTATGCAGAATCTTCGAGAACGCTCTTATCGAGCTACTTAATGCGCGAAACACGTTTTCTGGTGTTTTCCCCACTCCACGGTACGTTTGATGTGCAGAACCGGAGATAACTCGGTTTTCGTCAGGTTTCAAGCTGAGATATGCATTTTCTACGATAATCTTGGTGAGACTTCTGTCAGAAGTATGCAGGATCTTCGAGAACGCTCTTTTCGAGCTATTTAATGCGAGAAACACGTTATCTGGTGTTTTCACCACTCCACAGTGCGTTTGATATGCAGAACCGGCGATATCTCGGTATTTGTGGGGTTTCAAGCTGAGATATGCATTTTCTGCGATAATCTTGGTGAGACTTCTGTTAGAAGTATGCAGAATCATCGAGATCGCTCGTTTCGAGCTATTTAATGCGAGAAACACGTTATCTGGTGTTTTCACCACTCCACAGTGCGTTTGATATGCAAAACCGGCGACATCTTGGTTTTCGTGTGGTTTCAAGCTGAGATATGCATTTTCTGCGATAATCTTCGTGAGACTTCTGTTAGAAGTATGCAGAATCATCGAGATCGCACTTTTCGAGCTATTTAATGCGAGAAACACGTTATCTGGTGTTTTCACCACTCCACAGTGCGTTTGATATGCAGAACCGGCGACATCTTGGTTTTCGTGTGGTTTCAAGCTGAGATATGCATTTTCTGCGATAATCTTCGTGAGACTTCTGTTAGAAGTATGCAGAATCATCGCGATCGCTCGTTTCGAGCTATTTAATGCGAGAAACACGTTATCAGGTGTTTTCACCACTCCACAGTGCGTTTGATATGCAAAACCGGCGACATCTTGGTTTTCGTGTGGTTTCAAGCTGAGATATGCATTTTCTGCGATAATCTTCGTGAGACTTCTGTTAGAAGTATGCAGAATCATCGAGATCGCTCTTTTCGAGCTAGTTAGTGCGAGAAACACGTTTTGCGGGGTTTTCACCACTCCACAGTTCGTTGGATATGCAGAACAGTAGATATCTTGGTTTTCGTGGGGTTTCAAGCAGAGATATGCATTTTCTGCGATAATCTTGGTGAGACTTCTGGCCGAAGTGTGCAGAATCATCGAGATCGCTCGTTTCGAGCTACTTAATGCACGAAACACGTTTTCTGGAGTTTTCACCACTCCACAGTACGTTTGACATGCAGAACCGGAGATATCTTGGTTTCGGTCGGGTTTCAAGCTGAGATATGCATTTTCTACGATAATCTTGGTGAAACATCTGTCCGAAGTATGCAGAAACATCGAGTGCGCTCTTTTCGAGCTATTTAATGCGAGAAACTCGTTTTCTGGGGTTTTCACCACTCCACAGTTCGTTGAATATGCAGAACCGGAGATATCTTGGTTTTCGTGGGGTTTCAAGCTGAGATATGCATTTCCTGCGATATTCTTGGTGAGACTTCTGTCCGAAGTATGCTGAATCATCGAGATCGCTGTTTTCGAGCAATTTAATGCGAGAAACACGATATCTGTTGTTTTCCCAAACCCACAGTGCGTTTGATATGCAGAACAGGCGATATCTTGATTTTCGTGGTGTTTCCAGCTGAGATATGCATTTTGTGCGATAATCTTGGTGGGTCTTTTGTCAGAAGTATGCAGAATCATCTAGATCGCTCTTTTCGAGCTACTTAATGCACGAAACACGTTTTCTGGAGTTTTCACCACTCCACAGTACGTTTGATATGCAGAACCGGCGATATCTTGGTTTTCGTGGGGTTTCAAGCTGAGATATGCATTTTCTGCGATAATCTTTGTGAGACTTCTGTCCGAAGTATGCTGAATCATTGAGATCGCCCTTTTCGAGCTAGTTAGTGCGAGAAACACGTTATCTGTTGTTTTCACCGCTCCACAGTGCGTTTGATATGCAGAACAGTACATATCTTGGTTTTCGTGGGGTTTCAAGCTGAGATATGCATTTTCTGCGATAATCTTGTTGAGACTTCTGGCCGAAGTGTGCAGAATCATCGAGATCGCTCGTTTCGAGCTAGTTAGTGCGAGAAACATGTTATCTGGTGTTTTCACCACTCCACAGTGCGTTTGATACGCAGAACAGTACATATCTTGGTTTTCGTGGGGTTTCAAGCTGAGATATGCATTTTCTGCGATAATCTTGTTGAGACTTCTGTCCGAAGTATGCAGAAAGGTCGAGAGCGCTCTTTTCGAGCTATTTAATGCTAGAAACACGCTTTGTGGGGTTTTCACCACTCCACAGTTCGTTGGATATGCAGAACAGTAGATATCTTGGTTTTCGTGGGGTTTCAAGCTGAGATATGCATTTCCTGCGATATTCTTGGTGAGACTTCTGTCGGAAGTATGCTGAATCATCGAGATCGCTCTTTTCGAGCAATTTAATGCGAGAAACACGTTCTCTGGTTGTTTTCACCACTCCACAGTGCGTTTGATATGCAGAACAGGCGATATCTTGATTTTCGTGGTGTTTCCAAATGAGATATGCATTTTCTGCGATAATCTTGGTGAGACTTCTGTTAGAAGTATGCAGAATCATCGAGATCGCACTTTTCGAGGTATTTAATGCGAGAAACACGATATCTGTTGTTTTCACCAACCCACAGTGCGTTTGATATGCAGAACATGCGATATCTTGATTTTCGTGGTGTTTCCAGCTGAGATATGCATTTTGTGCGATAATCTTGGTGGGTCTTTTGTCAGAAGTATGCAGAATCATCTAGATCGCTCTTTTCGAGCTACTTAATGCACGAAACACGTTTTCTGGAGTTTTCACCACTCCACAGTACGTTTGATATGCAGAACCGGCGATATCTTGGTTTTCGTGGGGTTTCAAGCTGAGATATGCATTTTCTGCGATAATCTTTGTGAGTCTTCTGTCCGAAGTATGCTGAATCATCGAGATCGCCCTTTTCGAGCTAGTTAGTGCGAGGAACACGTTATCTGGTGTTTTCACCGCTCCACAGTGCGTTTGATATGCAGAACAGTACATATCTTGGTTTTCGTGGGGTTTCAAGCTGAGATATGCATTTTCTGCGATAATCTTGTTGAGACTTCTGGCCGGAGTGTGCAGAATCATCGAGATCGCTCGTTTCGAGCTAGTTAGTGCGAGAAACACGTTATATGGTGTTTTCACCACTCCACAGTGCGTTTGATATGCAGAACCGGCGATATCTTGGTTTTCGTGGGGTTTCAAGCTGAGATATGCATTTTCTGCGATAATCTTGGTGAGACTTCTGTTAGAAGTATGCAGAAGCATCGAGATCGCTCGTTTCGAGCCATTTAATGCGAGAAACACGTTATCTGGTGTTATCACCACACCACAGTGCGTTTGATATGCAGAACCGGCGATATCTTGGTTTTCGTGGGGTTTCAAGCTGAGATATGCATTTTCTGCGATAATCTTGGTGAGACTTCTGTCCGAAGTATGCTGAATCATCGATATCGCTCTTTTCGTGCTAGTTAGTGCGAGAAACACGTTATCTGGTGTTTTCACCACTCCACAGTGCGGTCGATATGCAGAACAGTACATATCTTGGTTTTCGTGGGGTTTCAAGCTGAGATATGCATTTTCTGCGATAATCTGGTTGAGACTTCTGTCCGAAGTATGCAGAAAGGTCGAGAGCGCTCGTTTCGAGCTATTTACTGCTAGAAACACGTTTTCTGGGGTTTTCACCACTCGACAGTTCGTTGGATATGCAGAACAGTAGATATCTTGGTTTTCGTGGGGTTTCAAGCAGAGATATGCATTTTCTGCGATAATCTTGGTGAGACTTCTGTTAGAAGAATGCAGAATCATCTTGATCGCTCTTTTCGAGCTACTTAATGCACGAAACAGGTTTTCTGGTGTTTTCACCACTCCACAGTACGTTTGAAATGCAGAACCGGAGATATCTTGGTTTCGGTCGGGTTTTAGGCTGAGATATGCATTTTCTACGATAACCCTGGTGAGACTTCTGTCAGAAGTACGCAGAATCTTCGAGAACGCTCTTTTCGAGCTACTTAATGCGCGAAACACGTTTTCTGGTGTTTTCACTAGTCCAAGGTACGTTTGCTGTGCAGAACCGGAGATAACACGGTTTTCGTCGGGTTTCAAGCTGAGATATGCATTTTCTACGATAATCTTGGTGAGACTTCTGTCAGAAGTATGCAGAATAATCTAGATCGTTCGTTTCGAGCTATTTAATGCGAGAAACACGTTATCTGGTGTATTGACCACTCCACACTGCGTTTGATATGCAGTACCAGCGATATCTTGGTTTTCATGGGGTTTCAAGCTGAGATATGCAATTTTTACGATAATCTTGGTGAGAATTCTGTCCGAAGTATGCTTAATCATCGAGATCGCTCTTTTCGAGCTATTTAATGCGAGAAACACGTTCTCTGGTTGTTTTCACCACTCCACAGTGCGTTTGATCTGCAGAACAGGCGATATCTTGATTTTCGTGGTGTTTCCAACTGAGATATGCATTTTCTGCGATAATCTTGGTGGGTCTTTTGTCAGAAGTATGCAGAATCATCTTGATCGCTCTTTTCGAGCTACTTAATGCACGAAACACGTTTTCTGTTGTTTTCACCACATCACAGTACGTTTGACATGCAGAACCGGAGATATCTTGGTTTCGGTCGGATTTCAAGCTGAGATATGCATTTTCTACGATAACCCTGGTGAGACTTCTGCAAGAAGTATGCAGAATCTTCGAGAACGCTCTTTGCGAGCTACTTAATGCGCGAAACACGTTTTCTGGTGTTTTCACCACTCCACGGTACGTTTGGTGTGCAGAACCGGAGATAACTCGGTTTTCGTCGGGTTTCAAGCTGAGATATGCATTTTCTACGATAATCTTGGAGAGACTTCTGTCACAAGTATGCAGGATCTTCGAGAACGCTCTTTTCGAGCTATTTAATGCGAGAAACACGTTATCTGGTGTTTTCACCACTCCACAGTGCGTTTGATATGCAGTACAAGCGATATCTTGGTTTTCGTGGGGTTTCAAGCTGAGATATGCATTTTTTACGATAATCTTGGTGAGACTTCTGTCCGAAGTATGCAGAATCATCGAGATCGCTCTGTTCGAGCTATTTAATGCGAGAAACACGTTCTCTGGTTGTTTTCACCACTCCACAGTGCGTTTGATATGCAGAACCAGCAACATCTTGATTTTCGTGAGGTTTCGAGCTGATATATGCATTTTCTGCGATAATATTGGTGAGACTTCAGTCAGAAGTATCCAGAATCATCTAGATCGCTCTTTTCGAGCTATTTAATGCGAAAAAACAAGTTTTCTGGTGTTTTGACCACTCCACAGTGCGTTTGATATGTAGATCCGCCGATAACTTGGTTTTCATGGGGTTTCCAGCTGATATATGCATTTTCTGCGATAATCTTGGTGTTTCATCTATGAGACGTATGCAGAATCATCGAGAACGCTCGTTTCGAGCTACTTAATGCGAGAAACACGTTATCTGGTGTTTTCACCACTCCACAGTGCGTTTGATATGCAGAACCAGCGATATCTTGGTTTTCGTGGGGTTTCAAGCTGAGATATGCATTTTTTACGATAATTTTGGTGAGACTTCTGTCCGAAGTATGCAGAAGCATCGAGATCGCTCGTTTCGAGCTATTTAATGCGAGAAACACGTTATCTGGTGTTTTCACCACTCCACAGTGCGTTTGATATGCAGAACCGGCGATATCTCGGTAATTGTGGGGTTTCAAGCTGAGATATGCATTTTCTGCGATAATCTTGGTGAGACTTCTGTTAGAAGTATGCAGCATCATCGAGATCGCACTTTTCGAGCTATTTAATGCGAGAAACACGTTATCTGGTGTTTTCACCACTCCACAGTGCGTTTGATATGCAGAACAGGCGATATCTTGATTTTCGTGGTGTTTCCAGCTGAGATATGCATTTTGTGCGATAATCTTGGTGGGTCTTTTGTCAGAAGTATGCAGAATCATCTAGATCGCTCTTTTCGAGCTACTTAATGCACGAAACACGTTTTCTGGAGTTTTCACCACTCCACAGTACGTTTGACATGCAGAACCGGAGATATCTTGGTTTCGGTCGGGTTTCAAGCTGAGATATGCATTTTCTGGGATAATCTTGGTGAGACTGCTGTCCGAAGTATGCTGAATCATCGATATCGCTCTTTTCGAGCTAGTTAGTGCGAGAAACACGTTATCTGGTGTTTTCACCACTCCACAGTGCGTTCGATATGCTGAACAGTACATATCTTGGTTTTCGTGGGGTTTCAAGCTGAGATATGCATTTTCTGCGATAATCTTGTTGAGACTTCTGTCCGAAGTATGCAGAAAGGTCGAGAGCGCTCTTTTCGAGCTATTTACTGCTAGAACACGTTTTCTGGGGTTTTCACCACTCGACATTTCGTTGGATATGCAGAACAGTAGATATCTTGGTTTTCGTGGGGTTTCAAGCAGAGATATGCATTTTCTGCGATAATCTTGGTGAGACTTCTGTTTTTGAAGTATGCAGAAGCATCGAGATCGCTCGTTTCGAGCCATTTAATGCGAGAAACACGTTATCTGGTGTTATCACCACACCACAGTGCGTTTGATATGCAGAACCGGCGATATCTTGGTTTTCGTGGGGTTTCAAGCTGAGATATGCATTTTCTGCGATAATCTTGGTGAGACTTCTGTCCGAAGGATGCTGAATCATCGATATCGCTCTTTTCGAGCTAGTTAGTGCGAGAAACACGTTATCTGGTGTTTTCGCCACTCCACAGTGCGTTCGATATGCAGAACAGTACATATCTTGGTTTTCGTGGGGTTTCAAGCTGAGATATGCATTTTCTGCGATAATCTTGTTGAGACTTCTGTCCGAAGTATGTAGAAAGGTCGAGAGCGCTCTTTTCGAGCTATTTACTGCTAGAAACACGTTTTCTGGGGTTTTCACCACACCACGGTACGTTTGATGTGCAGAACCGGAGATAACTCGGTTTTCGTGAGGTTTCAAGCTGAGATATGCATTTTCTGCGATAATCTTGGTGAGACTTTTGTCCGAAGTATGCTGAATCATCGAGATCGCTCTTTTCGAGCTAGTTAGTGCGAGAAACACGTTATCTGGTGTTTTCACCACTCCACAGTGCGTTTGATATGCAGAACAGTACATATCTTGATTTTCGTGGGGTTTCAAGCTGAGATATGCATTTTCTGCGATAATCTTGTTGAGACTTCTGGCCGAAGTATGCAGAATCATCGAGATCGCTCGTTTCGAGCTAGTTAGTGCGAGAAACACGTTATCTGGTGTTTTCACCACTCCACAGTGCGTTTGAAATGCAGAACAGTACATATCTTGGTTTTCGTGGGGTTTCAAGCTGAGATATGCATTTTCTGCGATAATCTTGTTGAGACTTCTGTCCGAAGTATGCAGAAAGGTCGAGAGCGCCCTTTTCGAGCTATTTAATGCTAGAAACACGTTTTGTGGGGTTTTCACCACTCCACAGTTCGATGGATATGCAGAACAGTAGATATCTTGGTTTTCGTGGGGTTTCAAGCAGAGATATGCATTCTCTGCGATAATCTTGGTGAGACTTCTGTCCGAAGGATGCTGAATCATCGATATCGCTCTTTTCGAGCTAGTTAGTGCGAGAAACACGTTATCTGGTGTTTTCGCCACTCCACAGTGCGTTCGATATGCAGAACAGTACATATCTTGGTTTTCGTGGGGTTTCAAGCTGAGATATGCATTTTCTGCGATAATCTTGTTGAGACTTCTGTCCGAAGTATGCAGAAAGGTCGAGAGCGCCCTTTTCGAGCTATTTAATGCTAGAAACACGTTTTGTGGGGTTTTCACCACTCCACAGTTCGATGGATATGCAGAACAGTAGATATCTTGGTTTTCGTGGGGTTTCAAGCAGAGATATGCATTTTCTGCGATAATCTTGGTGAGACTTCTGTTAGAAGTATGCAGAATCATCTAGATCGCTCTTTTCGAGCTACTTAATGCACGAAACACGTTTTCTGGAGTTTTCACCACTCCACAGTACGTTTGACATGCAGAACCGGAGATATCTTGGTTTCGGTCGGGTTTCAAGCTAAGATATGCATTTTCTACGATAATCTTGGTGAAACATCTGTCCGAAGTATGCAGAAACATCGAGAGCGCTCTTTTCGAGCTATTTAATGCGAGAAACTCGTTTTCTGGGGTTTTCACCACTCCACAGTTCGTTGGATATGCAGAACCGGAGATATCTTGTTTTTCGTGGGGTTTCAAGCTGAGATATGCATTTTCTGCGATAATCTTGTTGAGACTTCTGGCCGAAGTGTGCAGAATCATCGAGATCGCTCGTTTCGAGCTAGTTAGTGCGAGAAACACGTTATCTGGTGTTTTAACACTCCACAGTGCGTTTGATATGCAGAACAGTACATATCTTGGTTTTCGTGGGGTTTCAAGCTGAGATATGCATTTTCTGCGATAATCTTGTTGAGACTTCTGTCCGAAGTATGCAGAAAGGTCGAGAGCGCTCTTTTCGAGCTATTTAATGCTAGAAACACGCTTTGTGGGGTTTTCACCACTCCACAGTTCGTTGGATATGCAGAACAGTAGATATCTTGGTTTTCGTGGGGTTTCAAGCTGAGATATGCATTTCCTGCGATATTCTTGGTGAGACTTCTGTCCGAAGTATGCTGAATCATCGAGATCGCTCTTTTCGAGCAATTTAATGCGAGAAACACGTTCTCTGGTTGTTTTCACCACTCCACAGTGCGTTTGATATGCAGAACAGGCGATATCTTGATCTTCGTGGTGTTTCCAAATGAGATATGCATTTTCTGCGATAATCTTGGTGAGACTTCTGTTAGAAGTATGCAGAATCATCGAGATCGCACTTTTCGAGGTATTTAATGCGAGAAACACGATATCTGTTGTTTTCACCAACCCACAGTGCGTTTGATATGCAGAACAGGCGATATCTTGATTTTCGTGGTGTTTCCAGCTGAGATATGCATTTTGTGCGATAATCTTGGTGGGTCTTTTGTCAGAAGTATGCAGAATCATCTAGATCGCTCTTTTCGAGCTACTTAATGCACGAAACACGTTTTCTGGAGTTTTCACCACTCCACAGTACGTTTGACATGCAGAACCGGAGATATCTTGGTTTCGGTCGGGTTTCAAGCTGAGATATGCATTTTCTACGATAATCTTGGTGAAACATCTGTCCGAAGTATGCAGAAACATCGAGAGCGCTCTTTTCGAGCTATTTAATGCGAGAAACTCGTTTTCTGGGGTTTTCACCACTCCACAGTTCGTTGGATATGCAGAACCGGAGATATCTTGGTTTTCGTGGGGTTTCAAGCTGAGATATGCATTTTCTGCGATAATCTTGTTGAGACTTCTGGCCGAAGTGTGCAGAATCATCTAGATCGCTCTTTTCGAGCTACTTAATGCACGCAACACGTTTTCTGGAGTTTTCACCACTCCACAGTACGTTTGACATGCAGAACCGGCGATATCTTGGTTTTCGTGGGGTTTCAAGCTGAGATATGCATTTTCTGCGATAATCTTTGTGAGACTTCTGTCCGAAGTATGCTGAATCATCGAGATCGCCCTTTTCGAGCTAGTTAGTGCGAGAAACACGTTATCTGTTGTTTTCACCGCACCACAGTGCGTTTGATATGCAGAACAGTACATATCTTGGTTTTCGTGGGGTTTCAAGCTGAGATATGCATTTTCTGCGATAATCTTGTTGAGACTTCTGGCCGAAGTATGCAGAAAGGTCGATAGCGCTCTTTGCGAGCTATTTAATGCTAGAAACACGCTTTGTGGGGTTTTCACCACTCCACAGTTCGTTGGATATGCAGAACAGTAGATATCTTGGTTTTCGTGGGGTTTCAAGCTGAGATATGCATTTCCTGCGATATTCTTATTGAGACTTCTGTCGGAAGTATGCTGAATCATCGAGATCGCTCTTTTCGAGCAATTTAATGCGAGAAACACGTTCTCTGGTTGTTTTCACCAATCCACAGTGCGTTTGATATGCAGAACAGGCGATATCTTGATTTTCGTGGTGTTTCCAAATGAGATATGCATTTTCTGCGATAATCTTGGTGAGACTTCTGTTAGAAGTATGCAGAATCATCGAGATCGCACTTTTCGAGGTATTTAATGCGAGAAACACGATATCTGTTGTTTTCACCAACCCACAGTGCGTTTGATATGCAGAACATGCGATATCTTGATTTTCGTGGTGTTTCCAGCTGAGATATGCATTTTGTGCGATAATCTTGGTGGGTCTTTTGTCAGAAGTATGCAGAATCATCTAGATCGCTCTTTTCGAGCTACTTAATGCACGAAACACGTTTTCTGGAGTTTTCACCACTCCACAGTACGTTTGATATGCAGAACCGGCGATATCTTGGTTTTCGTGGGGTTTCAAGCTGAGATATGCATTTTCTGCGATAATCTTTGTGAGTCTTCTGTCCGAAGTATGCTGAATCATCGAGATCGCCCTTTTCGAGCTAGTTAGTGCGAGGAACACGTTATCTGGTGTTTTCACCGCTCCACAGTGCGTTTGATATGCAGAACAGTACATATCTTGGTTTTGGTGGGGTTTCAAGCTGAGATATGCATTTTCTGCGATAATCTTGTTGAGACTTCTGGCCGAAGTGTGCAGAATCATCGAGATCGCTCGTTTCGAGCTAGTTAGTGCGAGAAACACGTTATCTGGTGTTTTCACCACTCCACAGTGCGTTTGATATGCAGAACCGGCGATATCTTGGTTTTCGTGGGGTTTCAAGCTGAGATATGCATTTTCTGCGATAATCTTGGTGAGACTTCTGTTAGAAGTATGCAGAAGCATCGAGATCGCTCGTTTCGAGCCATTTAATGCGAGAAACACGTTCTCTGGTTGTTTTCACCACTCCACAGTGCGTTTGATATGCAGAACAGGCGATATCTTGATTTTCGTGGTGTTTCCAACTGAGATATGCATTTCCTGCGATAATCTTGGTGAGACTTCTGTCAGAAGTATGCAGGATCTTCGAGAACGCTCTTTTCGAGCTATTTAATGCGAGAAACAGGTTATCTGGTGTTTTCACCACTCCACAGTGCGTTTGATATGCAGTACCAGCGATATCTTGGTTTTCGTGGGGTTTCAAGCTGAGATATGCATTTCCTGCGATATTCTTGGTGAGACTTCTGTTCGAAGTATGCTGAATCATCGAGATCGCTCTTTTCGAGCTATTTAATGCGAGAAACACGTTCTCTGGTTTTTTTCACCACTCCACAGTGCGTTTGATATGCAGAACAGTACATATCTTGGTTTTCGTGGGGTTTCAAGCTGAGATATGCATTTTCTGCGATAATCTTGTTGAGACTTCTGTCCGAAGTATGCAGAAAGGTCGAGAGCGCCCTTTTCGAGCTGTTTAATGCTAGAAACACGTTTTGTGGGGTTTTCACCACTCCACAGTTCGATGGATATGCAGAACAGTAGATATCTTGGTTTTCGTGGGGTTTCAAGCAGAGATATGCATTTTCTGCGATAATCTTGGTGAGACTTCTGTTAGAAGTATGCAGAATCATCTAGATCGCTCTTTTCGAGCTACTTAATGCACGAAACACGTTTTCTGGAGTTTTCACCACTCCACAGTACGTTTGACATGCAGAACCGGAGATATCTTGGTTTCGGTCGGGTTTCAAGCTGAGATATGCATTTTCTACGATAATCTTGGTGAAACATCTGTCCGAAGTATGCAGAAACATCGAGAGCGCTCTTTTCGAGCTATTTAATGCGAGAAACTCGTTTTCTGGGGTTTTCACCACTCCACAGTTCGTTGGATATGCAGAACCGGAGATATCTTGGTTTTCGTGGGGTTTCAAGCTGAGATATGCATTTTCTGCAATAATCTTGTTGAGACTTCTGGCCGAAGTGTGCAGAATCATCGAGATCGCTCGTTTCGAGCTAGTTAGTGCGAGAAACACGTTATCTGGTGTTTTCACCACTCCACAGTGCGTTTGATATGCAGAACAGTACATATCTTGGTTTTCGTGGGGTTTCAAGCTGAGATATGCATTTTCTGCGATAATCTTGTTGAGACTTCTGTCCGAAGTATGCAGAAAGGTCGAGAGCGCTCTTTTCGAGCTTTTTAATGCTAGAAACACGCTTTGTGGGGTTTTCACCACTCCACAGTTCGTTGGATATGCAGAACAGTAGATATCTTGGTTTTCGTGGGGTTTCAAGCTGAGATATGCATTTCCTGCGATATTCTTGGTGAGACTTCTGTCCGAAGTGTGCTGAATCATCGAGATCGCTCTTTTCGAGCAATTTAATGCGAGAAACACGTTCTCTGGTTGTTTTCACCACTCCACAGTGCGTTTGATATGCAGAACAGGCGATATCTTGATCTTCGTGGTGTTTCCAAATGAGATATGCATTTTCTGCGATAATCTTGGTGAGACTTCTGTTAGAAGTATGCAGAATCATCGAGATCGCACTTTTCGAGGTATTTAATGCGAGAAACACGATATCTGTTGTTTTCACCAACCCACAGTGCGTTTGATATGCAGAACAGGCGATATCTTGATTTTCGTGGTGTTTCCAGCTGAGATATGCATTTTGTGCGATAATCTTGGTGGGTCTTTTGTCAGAAGTATGCAGAATCATCTAGATCGCTCTTTTCGAGCTACTTAATGCACGAAACACGTTTTCTGGAGTTTTCACCACTCCACAGTACGTTTGACATGCAGAACCGGAGATATCTTGGTTTCGGTCGGGTTTCAAGCTGAGATATGCATTTTCTACGATAATCTTGGTGAAACATCTGTCCGAAGTATGCAGAAACATCGAGAGCGCTCTTTTCGAGCTATTTAATGCGAGAAACTCGTTTTCTGGGGTTTTCACCACTCCACAGTTCGTTGGATATGCAGAACCGGAGATATCTTGGTTTTCGTGGGGTTTCAAGCTGAGATATGCATTTTCTGCGATAATCTTGTTGAGACTTCTGGCCGAAGTGTGCAGAATCATCTAGATCGCTCTTTTCGAGCTACTTAATGCACGCAACACGTTTTCTGGAGTTTTCACCACTCCACAGTACGTTTGACATGCAGAACCGGAGATATCTTGGTTTCGGTCGGGTTTCAAGCTGAGATATGCATTTTCTACGATAATCTTGGTGAAACATCTGTCCGAAGTCTGCAGAAACATCGAGAGCGCTCTTTTCGAGCTATTTAATGCGAGAAACTCGTTTTCTGGGGTTTTCACCACTCCACAGTTCGTTGGATATGCAGAACCGGAGATATCTTGGTTTTCGTGGGGTTCCAAGCTGAGATATGCATTTCCTGCGATATTCCTGGTGAGACTTCTGTCCGAAGTATGCTGAATCATCGAGATCGCTCTTTTCGAGCAATTTAATGCGAGAAACACGTTCTCTGGTTGTTTTCACCACTCCACAGTGCGTTTGATATGCAGAACAGGCGATATCTTGATTTTCGTGGTGTTTCCAAATGAGATATGCATTTTCTGCGATAATCTTGGTGAGAATTCTGTTAGGAGTATGTAGAATCATCGAGATCGCACTTTTCGAGGTATTTAATGCGAGAAACACGATATCTGTTGTTTTCCCAAACCCACAGTTCGTTTGATATGCAGAACAGGCGATATCTTGATTTTCGTGGTGTTTCCAGCTGAGATATGCATTTTGTGCGATAATCTTGGTGGGTCTTTTGTCAGAAGTATGCAGAATCATCTAGATCGCTCTATTCGAGCTACTTAATGCACGAAACACGTTTTCTGGAGTTTTCACCACTCCACAGTACGTTTGATATGCAGAACCGGCGATATCTTGGTTTTCGTGGGGTTTCAAGCTGAGATATGCATTTTCTGCGATAATCTTTGTGAGACTTCTGTCCGAAGTATGCTGAATCATCGAGATCGCACTTTTCGAGCTATTTAATGCGAGAAACACGTTCTCTGGTTTTTTTCACCACTCCACAGTGCGTTTGATATGCAGAACAGGCGATATCTTGATTTTCGTGGTGTTTCCAACTGAGATATGCATTTTCTGCGATAATCTTGGTGAGACTTCTGTCCGACGTATGCTGAATCATCGAGATCGCTCTTTTCGAGCTATTTAATGCGAGAAACACGTTTTCTGGTGTTTTCACCACACCACAGTCCGTTTTATGTGCACAACCGGAGATAACTTGGTTTTCGTGAGGTTTCAAGCTGAGATATGCATTTTCTGCGATCATCTTGGTGAGACTTCAGTCAGAAGTATGCAGAATCTTCGAGAACGCTCTTTTCGAGCTACTTAATGCGAGAAACACGTTTTCTGGTGGTTTCACCACTCCACAGTGCGTTTGATATGCAGAACCGGCGACATCTTGGATTTCGTCGGGGTTCATGCTGAGATATGCACATTCTACGATAATCTTGGTGAGACTTCTGTCAGAAGTATGCAGAATCATCTAGATCGCTCTTTTCGAGCTATGTAATGCGAAAAAACAAGTTTTCTGGTGTTTTCACCACTCCACAGTGCGTTTGATATGCAGAACCGGCGACATCTTGGATTTCGTCGGGGTTCAAGCTGAGATATGCACATTCTACGATAATCTTGGTGAGACTTCTGTCAGTAGTATGCAGAATCATCGAGACCCCTCTTTTCGAGCTATTTAATGCGAGAAACACGTTATCTGGTGTTTTCACCACTCCACAGTGCGTTTGATATGCAGAACCGGCGACATCTTGGATTTCGTCGGGGTTCAAGCTGAGAAAGGCACATTCTACGATAATCTTGGTGAGACTTCTGTCAGAAGTATGCAGAATCATCTAGATCGATCTTTTCGAGCTATTTAATGCCAGACACACGTTTTCTGGTGTATTCCCCACTCCACAGTACGTTTGACATGCAGAACCGTAGATATCTTGGTTTCGGTCGGGTTTCAAGCTGAGATATGCATTTTCTACGATAATCTTGGTGAGACGTCTGTCAGAAGTATGCAGAATCATCGGCATCGCTCTTTTCGAGCTACATAATGCGAGAATCACGTTTTCTGGTGTTTTCACCACTCCACAGTGCGTTTGATATGCAGAACCGGAGATATCTTGGTTTCGGTCGGGTTTCAAGCTGAGATATGCATTTTCTGCGATAATATTGGTGAGACTTCAGTCATATGGATGCAGAATCATCTAGATCTCTCGTTTCGAGCTATTTAATGCGAAAAAACAAGTTTTCTGGTGTTTTCACCACTCCTCAGTACGTTTGACATGCAGAACCGGCGACATCTTGATTTTCGTGAGATTTCAAGCTGAGATATGCATTTTCTGTGATAATCTTGGTGAGACTTCAGTCAGAAGTATGCAGAATCTTCGAGAACGCTCTTTTCGAGCTACTTAATGCGAGAAACACGTTTTCTGGTGATTTCACCACTCCACAGTGCGATTGATTTGCAGAACCGGCGACATCTTAGATTTCGTCGGGTTTCAAGCTGAGATATGCATTTTCTACAATAATCTTGGTGAGACTTCAGTCAGAAGTATGCAGAATCATCTAGATCGTTCTTTTCGAGCTACTTAATGCGAGAAACACGTTTTCTGGTGTATTCACCACTCCACAGTACGTTTGACATGCAGAACCGGAGATATCTTGGTTTCGGTCGGGTTTCAAGCAGAGATATGCATTTTCTACGATAATCTTGGTGAGACGTCTGTCAGAAGTATGCAGAATCATCGGGATCGCTGTTTTCGAGCTATTTAATGCGAGAAACACGTTATCTGGTGTATTCACCACTCCACAGTGCGTTTGATATGCAGAACCGGCGACATCTTGATTTTTGTGAGATTTCAAGCTGAGGTATGCATTTTCTGCGATAATCTTGGTGAGACTTCTGTCAGAAGTATGCAGAATCATCTAGATTGCTCTTTTCGAGCTATTTAATGCGAGAAACAGGTTATCTGGTGTTTTCACCACTCCACAGTGCGATTTATATGCAGAACCGGCGATATCTTGATTTTCGTGGTGTTTCCAGCTGAGATATGCATTTTGTGCGATAATCTTGGTGAGTCAACTGTCAGAAGTATGCAGAATCATCGAGATCCCGCTTTTCGAGCTACTTAATGCGAGAAACACGTTATCTGATGTTTTCACGACTCCACAGTGCGTTTGATATGCAGAACCGGCGACATCTTGGATTTCGTCGGGTTTCAAGCTCAGATATGCATTTTCTACGAGAATCTTGGTGAGACTTCAGTCAGAAGTATGCAGAATCATCGGGATCGCTCGTTTCGGCTATTTAATGCGAAAAAACATGTTCTCTGGTGTTTTCACCACTCCACAGTGCGTTTGATATGCAGAACCGGCGACATCTTGGATTTCGTCGGGGTTCAAGCTGAGATATGCACATTCTAGGATAATCTTGGTGAGACTTCTGTCCGAAGTATGCTGAATCATCGAGATCGCTCTTTTCGAGCTAGTTACTGCGAGAAAAACCTTATCTGGTGTTTTCACCACTCCACAGTGCGTTTGATATGCAGAACCAGCGATATCTTGGCTTTCGTGGGGTTTCAAGCTGAGATATGCATTTTTTACGATAATCTTGGTGAGACTTCTGTCCGAAGTATGCAGAATCACCGAGATCGCTCTTTTCGAGCTATTTAATGCGAGAAATACGTTATCTAGTGTTTTCACCACTCCACAGAGCGTTTGATATGCAGTACCAGCGATATCATGGTTCTCGTGGGGTTTCAAGCTGAGATATGCATTTTCTAGGATAATCTTGGTGAGACTTCCGTCCGAAGTATGCTGAATCATCTAGATGGCTCTTTTCGAGCTATTTAATGCGAGAATCACGTTTTCTGGGGTTTTCTCCACACCACAGTTCGTTGGATATGCAGAACACGTGATATCTTGGTTTTCGAGGGGTTTCAAGCTGAGATATGCATTTTCTGCGATAAACTTGGAGAGACTTCTGTCAGAAGTATTCAGAATCATCGGAATCAGTCTTTTCGAGCTACTTAATGCGAGAAACACGTTTTCTGGTGTTTTCACCACTCCACAGTCCGTTTTATGTGCACAACCGGAGATAACTTGGTTTTCGTGAGGTTTCAAGCTGAGATATGCATTTTCTGCGATAATCTAGGTGAGACTTCAGTCAGAAGTATGCAGAATCATCGAGATCGCTCTTTTCGAGCTATTTAATGCGAGAAATACGTTATCTAGTGTTTTCACCACTCCACAGAGCGTTTGATATGCAGTACCAGCGATATCATGGTTCTCGTGGGGTTTCAAGCTGAGATATGCATTTTCTAGGATAATCTTGGTGAGACTTCCGTCCGAAGTATGCTGAATCATCTAGATCGCTCTTTTCGAGCTATTTAATGCGAGAAACACGTTTTCAGGGGTTTTCACCACTCCACAGTTCGTTGGATCTGCAGAACAGGATATATCTTGGTTTTCGCGGGGTTTCTAGCAGAGATATGCATTTTCAGCGATAATCTTGGTGAGTCTTTTGTCAGAAGTATGCAGAATCATCTAGATCGCTCTTTTCGAGCTATTTAATGCGAAAAAACAAGTTTTCTGGTGTTTTCAACATTCCACAGTGCGTTTGATATGCAGAACCGGCGATATCTTGATTTTCGTGGTGTTTCCAGCTGAGATATGCATTTTCTGCGATAATCTAGGTGAGTCTTCTGTCCGAAGTGTGCAGAATCATCAAGATCGGTCTTTTCGAGCTGTTTAATGCGAGAATCACGTTTTCTGGGGTTTTCTCCACACCACAGTTCGTTGGATATGCAGAACACGTGATATCTTGGTTTTCGAGGGGTTTCAAGCTGAGATATGCATTTTCTGCGATAAACTTGGAGAGACTTCTGTCAGAAGTATTCAGAATCATCGGAATCAGTCTTTTCGAGCTACTTAATGCGAGAAACACGTTTTCTGGTGTTTTCACCACTCCACAGTCCGTTTTATGTGCACAACCGGAGATAACTTGGTTTTCGTGAGGTTTCAAGCTGAGATATGCATTTTCTGCGATAATCTAGGTGAGACTTCAGTCAGAAGTATGCAGAATCTTCGAGAACGCTCTTTTCGAGCTACTTAATGCGAGAAACACGTTTTCTGGTGGTTTCACCACTCCACAGTGCGTTTGATATGCAGAACCGGGGACATCTTGGATTTCGTCGGGGTTCAAGCTGAGATATGCATTTTCTACAATAATCTTGGTGAGACTTCAGTCAGAAGTATGCAGAATCATCTAGATCGCTCTTTTCGAGCTACTTGATTCGAGAAACACGTTTTCTGGTGTTTTCACCACACCACAGTCCGTTTTATGTGCACAACCGGAGATAACTTGGTTTTCGTGAGGTTTCAAGCTGAGATATGCATTTTCTGCGATAATCTTGGTGAGACTTCAGTCAGAAGTATGCAGAAACATCGAGAGCGCTCTTTTCGAGCTATTTAATGCGAGAAACTCGTTTTCTGGGGTTTTCACCACTCCACAGTTCGTTGGATATGCAGAACCGGAGATATCTTGGTTTTCGTGGGGTTTCAAGCTGAGATATGCATTTTCTGCGATAATCTTGTTGAGACTTCTGGCCGAAGTGTGCAGAATCATCTAGATCGCTCTTTTCGAGCTACTTAATGCACGCAACTCGTTTTCTGGGGTTTTCACCACTCCACAGTGCGTTTGATATGCAGAACCGGGGACATCTTGGATTTCGTCGGGGTTCAAGCTGAGATATGCATTTTCTACAATAATCTTGGTGAGACTTCAGTCAGAAGTATGCAGAATCATCTAGATCGCTCTTTTCGAGCTACTTGATTCGAGAAACACGTTTTCTGGTGTTTTCACCACACCACAGTCCGTTTTATGTGCACAACCGGAGATAACTTGGTTTTCGTGAGGTTTCAAGCTGAGATATGCATTTTCTGCGATAATCTTGGTGAGACTTCAGTCAGAAGTATGCAGAAACATCGAGAGCGCTCTTTTCGAGCTATTTAATGCGAGAAACTCGTTTTCTGGGGTTTTCACCACTCCACAGTGCGTTTGATATGCAGAACCGGCGATATCTTGATTTTCGTGGTGTTTCCAGCTGAGATATGCATTTTGAGCGATAATCTTGGTGAGTCAACTGTCAGAAGTATGCAGAATCATCGAGATCCCGCTTTTCGAGCTACTTAATGCGAGAAACACGTTATCTGATGTTTTCACGACTCCACAGTGCGTTTGATATGCAGAACCGGCGACATCTTGGATTTCGTCGGGTTTCAAGCTCAGATATGCATTTTCTACGAGAATCTTGGTGAGACTTCAGTCAGAAGTATGCTGAACCATCGAGATCGCTCTTTTCGAGCTAGTTACTGCGAGAAAAACCTTATCTGGTGTTTTCACCACTCCACAGTGCGTTTGATCTGCAGAACCAGCGATATCTTGGCTTTCGTGGGGTTTCAAGCTGAGATATGCATTTTTTACGATAATCTTGGTGAGACTTCTGTCCGAAGTATGCAGAATCATCGAGATCGCTCTTTTCGAGCTATTTAATGCGAGAAATACGTTATCTAGTGTTTTCACCACTCCACAGAGCGTTTGATATGCAGTACCAGCGATATCATGGTTCTCGTGGTGTTTCCAGCTGAGATATGCATTTTCTGCGATAATCTAGGTGAGTCTTCTGTCCGAAGTGTGCAGAATCATCTAGATCGCTCTTTTCGAGCTATTTAAATCGAGAAACAAGTTTTCTGGTGTTTTCGCCACCCCACAGTGCGTTTGATATGCAGAACCGGAGATATCTTGGTTTCGGTCGGGTTTCAAGCTGAGATATGCATTTTCTGCGATAATCTTTGTGAGACTTCTGTCAGAAGTATGCAGAATCATCTAGATCGCTCTTTTCGAGCTTTTTAATTCGAGAAACACGTTTTCTGGTGTTTTCACCACACCACAGTCCGTTTGATGTGCAGAACCGGAGATAACTTGGTTTTCGTGAGGATTCAAGCTGAGATATGCATTTTCTGTGATAATCTTGGTGAGACTTCAGTCAGAAGTATGCAGAATCTTCGAGAACGCTCTTTTCGAGCTACTTATTGCGAGAAACACGTTTTCTGGTGATTTCACCACTCCACAGTGCGATTGATTTGCAGATCCGGCGACATCTTAGATTTCGTCGGGTTTCAAGCTGAGATATGCATTTTCTACAATAATCTTGGTGAGACTTCAGTCAGAAGTATGCAGAATAATCTAGATCGTTCTTTTCGAGCTACTTAATGCGAGAAACACGTTTTCTGGTGTATTCACCACTCCACAGTACGTTTGACATGCAGAACCGGAGATATCTTGGTTTCGGTCGGGTTTCAAGCTGAGATATGCATTTTCTACGATTATCATGGTGAGACGTCTGTCAGAAGTATGCAGAATCATCGGGAACGCTGTTTTCGAGCTATTTAATGCGAGAAACACGTTATCTGGTGTTTTCACCACTCCACAGTGCGTTTGATATGCAGAACCGGCGACATCTTGGCTGTCTTCGGGTATCAAGCTGAGATATGCATTTTCTGCGATAATCTTGGTGAGACTTCAGTCAGAAGTATGCAGAATCTTCGAGAACGCTCTTTTCGAGCTACTTAATGCGAGAAACACGTTTTCTGGTGTATTCACCACTCCACAGTACGTTTGACATGCAGAACCGGAGATATCTTGGATTTCGTCGGGGTTCAAGCTGAGAAATGCATTTTCTACGATAATCTTGGTGAGACTTCTGTCAGAAGTGTGCAGAATCATCAAGATCGGTCTTTTCGAGCTGTTTAATGCGAGAATCACGTTTTCTGGGGTTTTCTCCACACCACAGTTCGTTGGATATGCAGAACACGTGATATCTTGGTTTTCGAGGGGTTTCAAGCTGAGATATGCATTTTCTGCGATAAACTTGGAGAGACTTCTGTCAGAAGTATTCAGAATCATCGGAATCAGTCTTTTCGAGCTACTTAATGCGAGAAACACGTTTTCTGGTGTTTTCACCACTCCACAGTCCGTTTTATGTGCACAACCGGAGATAACTTGGTTTTCGTGAGGTTTCAAGCTGAGATATGCATTTTCTGCGATAATCTAGGTGAGACTTCAGTCAGAAGTATGCAGAATCTTCGAGAACGCTCTTTTCGAGCTACTTAATGCGAGAAACACGTTTTCTGGTGGTTTCACCACTCCACAGTGCGTTTGATATGCAGAACCGGGGACATCTTGGATTTCGTCGGGGTTCAAGCTGAGATATGCATTTTCTACAATAATCTTGGTGAGACTTCAGTCAGAAGTATGCAGAATCATCTAGATCGCTCTTTTCGAGCTACTTGATTCGAGAAACACGTTTTCTGGTGTTTTCACCACACCACAGTCCGTTTTATGTGCACAACCGGAGATAACTTGGTTTTCGTGAGGTTTCAAGCTGAGATATGCATTTTCTGCGATAATCTTGGTGAGACTTCAGTCAGAAGTATGCAGAATCTTCGAGAACGCTCTTTTCGAGCTACTTAATGCGAGAAACACGTTTTCTGGTGGTTTCACCACTCCACAGTGCGTTTGATATGCAGAACCGGCGACATCTTGGATTTCGTCGGGGTTCAAGCTGAGATATGCATTTTCTACAATAATCTTGGTGAGACTTCAGTCAGTAGTATGCAGAATCATCTAGATCGCTCTTTTCGAGCTTTTTAATTCGAGAAACACGTTTTCTGGTGTTTTCACCACACCACAGTCCGTTTGATGTGCAGAACCGGAAATAACTTGGTTTCGGTCGGGTTTCAAGCTGAGATATGCATTTTCTGCGATAATCTTTGTGAGACTTCTGTCAGAAGTATGCAGAATCATCTAGATCGCTCTTTTCGAGCTTTTTAAATCGAGAAACAAGTTTTCTGGTGTTTTCGCCACCCCACAGTGCGTTTGATATGCAGAACCGGAGATATCTTGGTTTCGGTCGGGTTTCAAGCTGAGATATGCATTTTCTACGATAATCTTGGTGAGACGTCTGCCAGAAGTATGCAGAATCATCGAGATCGCTCTTTTTGAGCTATCTAATGCGAGAAAGACGTTATCTGGTGTTTTCACCACTCCACAGTGCGTTTGATATGCAGAAGCGGCGACATGTTGATTTTCGTGAGATTTCCAGCTGAGGTATGCATTTTCTGCGATAATCTTGGTGAGACTTCAGTCAGAAGTATGCAGAATCATCTAGATCGCTCTTTTCGAGCTATTTAAATCGAGAAACAAGTTTTCTAGTGTTTTCGCCACCCCACAGTGCGTTTGATATGCAGAACCGGAGATATCTTGGTTTCGGTCGGGTTTCAAGCTGAGATATGCATTTTCTGCGATAATCTTTGTGAGACTTCTGTCAGAAGTATGCAGAATCATCTAGATCGCTCTTTTCGAGCTTTTTAATTCGAGAAACACGTTTTCTGGTGTTTTCACCACACCACAGTCCGTTTGATGTGCAGAACCGGAGATAACTTGGTTTTCGTGAGGATTCAAGCTGAGATATGCATTTTCTGTGATAATCTTGGTGAGACTTCAGTCAGAAGTATGCAGAATCTTCGAGAACGCTCTTTTCGAGCTACTTATTGCGAGAAACACGTTTTCTGGTGATTTCACCACTCCACAGTGCGATTGATTTGCAGATCCGGCGACATCTTAGATTTCGTCGGGTTTCAAGCTGAGATATGCATTTTCTACAATAATCTTGGTGAGACTTCAGTCAGAAGTATGCAGAATAATCTAGATCGTTCTTTTCGAGCTACTTAATGCGAGAAACACGTTTTCTGGTGTATTCACCACTCCACAGTACGTTTGACATGCAGAACCGGAGATATCTTGGTTTCGGTCGGGTTTCAAGCTGAGATATGCATTTTCTACGATTATCATGGTGAGACGTCTGTCAGAAGTATGCAGAATCATCGGGAACGCTGTTTTCGAGCTATTTAATGCGAGAAACACGTTATCTGGTGTTTTCACCACTCCACAGTGCGTTTGATATGCAGAACCGGCGACATCTTGGCTGTCTTCGGGTATCAAGCTGAGATATGCATTTTCTGCGATAATCTTGGTGAGACTTCAGTCAGAAGTATGCAGAATCTTCGAGAACGCTCTTTTCGAGCTACTTAATGCGAGAAACACGTTTTCTGGTGTATTCACCACTCCACAGTACGTTTGACATGCAGAACCGGAGATATCTTGGATTTCGTCGGGGTTCAAGCTGAGAAATGCATTTTCTACGATAATCTTGGTGAGACTTCTGTCAGAAGTATGCAGAATCATCTAGATCGTTCTTTTCGAGCTATTTAATTCGAGAAACACGTTATCTGGTTGTTTTGACCACTCCACAGTGCGTTTGATATGCAGAAGCTGCGACATCTTGATTTTTGTGAGATTTCAAGCTGAGGTATGCATTTTCTGCGATAATCTTGGTGAGACTTCTGTCAGAAGTATGCAGAATCATCTAGATTGCTCTTTTCGAGCTATTTAATGCGAGAAACAGGTTATCTGGTGTTTTCACCACTCCACAGTGCGATTTATATGCAGAACCGGCGATATCTTGATTTTCGTGGTGTTTCCAGCTGAGATATGCATTTTGTGCGATAATCTTGGTGAGTCATCTGTCAGAAGTATGCAGAATCATCGAGATCCCGCTTTTCGAGCTACTTAATGCGAGAAACACGTTATCTGATGTTTTCACGACTCCACAGTGCGTTTGATATGCAGAACCGGCGACATCTTGGATTTCGTCGGGTTTCAAGCTCAGATATGCATTTTCTACGAGAATCTTGGTGAGACTTCAGTCAGAAGTATGCAGAATCATCGGGATCGCTCGTTTCGGCTATTTAATGCGAAAAAACAAGTTCTCTGGTGTTTTCACCACTCCACAGTGCGTTTGATATGCAGAATCGGCGACATCTTGGATTTCGTCGGGGTTCAAGTTGAGTTATGCACATTCTAGGATAATCTTGGTGAGACTTCTGTCCGAAGTATGCTGAATCATCGAGATCGCTCTTTTCGAGCTAGTTACTACGAGAAAAACCTTATCTGGTGTTTTCACCACTCCACAGTGCGTTTGATATGCAGAACCAGCGATATCTAGGCTTTCGTGGGGTTTCAAGCTGAGATATGCATTTTTTACGATAATCTTGGTGAGACTTCTGTCCGAAGTATGCAGAACCATCGAGATCGCTCTTTTCGAGCTATTTAATGCGAGAAATACGTTATCTGGTGTTTTCACCACTCCACAAAGCGTTTGATATGCAGTACCAGCGATATCATGGTTTTCGTGGGGTTTCAAGCTGAGATATGCATTTTCTAGGATAATCTTGGTGAGACTTCCGTCCGAAGTATGCTGAATCATCTAGATCGCTCTTTTCGAGCTATTTAATGCGAGAAACACGTTTTCAGGGGTTTTCACCACTCCACAGTTCGTTGGATATGCAGAACAGGATATATCTTGGTTTTCGTGGGGTTTCTAGCAGAGATATGCATTTTCTGCGATAATCATGGTGAGACTTCTGTTAGAAGTATGCAGAATCATCCAGATCGCACTTTTCGATCTATTTCATGCGAGAAACACGTTGTCTGGTGTTTTCACCACTCCACAGATGGTTTGATACGCAGAAACCGCGATGTTTGGTTTTCGTCGGGTTTCAAGTTGAGATATGCATTTTCTACGATAATCTTGGTGAAACATCTGTCCGAAGTATGCAGAAACATCAAGAGCGCACTTTTCGAGCTATTTAATGCGAGAAACACGTTTTCTGGGGTTTTCACCACTCCACAGTTCGATGGATATGCAGAACAGTAGATATCTTGGTTTTCGTGGGGTTTCAAGCAGAGATATGCATTTTCTGCGATAATCTTGGTGAGACTTCTGTTAGAAGTATGCAGAATCATCTAGATCGCTCTTTTCGAGCTACTTAATGCACGAAACACGTTTTCTGGAGTTTTCACCACTCCACAGTACGTTTGACATGCAGAACCGGAGATATCTTGGTTTCGGCGGGTTTCAAGCTGAGATATGCATTTTCTACGATAATCTTGGTGAAACATCTGTCCGAAGTATGCAGAAACATCGAGAGCGCTCTTTTCGAGCTATTTAATGCGAGAAACTCGTTTTCTGGGGTTTTCACCACTCCACAGTTCGTTGGATATGCAGAACCGGAGATATCTTGGTTTTCGTGGGGTTTCAAGCTGAGATATGCATTTTCTGCGATAATCTTGTTGAGACTTCTGGCCGAAGTGTGCAGAATCATCGAGATCGCTCGTTTCGAGCTAGTTAGTGCGAGAAACACGTTATCTGGTGTTTTCACCACTCCACAGTGCGTTTGATATGCAGAACAGTACAGATCTTGGTTTTCGTGGGGTTTCAAGCTGAGATATGCATTTTCTGCGATAATCTTGTTGAGACTTCTGTCCGAAGTATGCAGAAAGGTCGAGAGCGCTCTTTTCGAGCTATTTAATGCTAGAAACACGCTTTGTGGGGTTTTCACCACTCCACAGTACGTTTGACATGCAGAACCGGAGATATCTTGGATTTCGTCGGGGTTCAAGCTGAGAAATGCATTTTCTACGATAATCTTGGTGAGACTAGAATCATCTAGATCGTTCTTTTCGAGCTATTTAATTCGAGAAACACGTTATCTGGTTGTTTTGACCACACCACAGTGCGTTTGATATGCAGAAGCTGCGACATCTTGATTTTTGTGAGATTTCAAGCTGAGGTATGCATTTTCTGCGATAATCTTGGTGAGACTTCTGTCAGAAGTATGCAGAATCATCTAGATTGCTCTTTTCGAGCTATTTAATGCGAGAAACAGGTTATCTGGTGTTTTCACCACTCCACAGTGCGATTTATATGCAGAACCGGCGATATCTTGATTTTCGTGGTGTTTCCAGCTGAGATATGCATTTTGTGCGATAATCTTGGTGAGTCATCTGTCAGAAGTATGCAGAATCATCGAGATCCCGCTTTTCGAGCTACTTAATGCGAGAAACACGTTATCTGATGTTTTCACGACTCCACAGTGCGTTTGATATGCAGAACCGGCGACATCTTGGATTTCGTCGGGTTTCAAGCTCAGATATGCATTTTCTACGAGAATCTTGGTGAGACTTCAGTCAGAAGTATGCAGAATCATCGGGATCGCTCGTTTCGGCTATTTAATGCGAAAAAACAAGTTCTCTGGTGTTTTCACCACTCCACAGTGCGTTTGATATGCAGAATCGGCGACATCTTGGATTTCGTCGGGGTTCAAGCTGAGATATGCACATTCTAGGATAATCTTGGTGAGACTTCTGTCCGAAGTATGCTGAATCATCGAGATCGCTCTTTTCGAGCTAGTTACTACGAGAAAAACCTTATCTGGTGTTTTCACCACTCCACAGTGCGTTTGATATGCAGAACCAGCGATATCTAGGCTTTCGTGGGGTTTCAAGCTGAGATATGCATTTTTTACGATAATCTTGGTGAGACTTCTGTCCGAAGTATGCAGAATCATTGAGATCGCTCTTTTCGAGCTATTTAATGCGAGAAATACGTTATCTGGTGTTTTCACCACTCCACAGAGCGTTTGATATGCAGTACCAGCGATATCATGGTTTTCGTGGGGTTTCAAGCTGAGATATGCATTTTCTAGGATAATCTTGGTGAGACTTCCGTCCGAAGTATGCTGAATCATCTAGATCGCTCTTTTAGAGCTATTTAATGCGAGAAACACATTTTCAGGGGTTTTCACCACTCCACAGTTCGTTGGATATGCAGAACAGGATATATCTTGGTTTTCGTGGGGTTTCTAGCAGAGATATGCATTTTCTGCGATAATCATGGTGAGACTTCTGTTAGAAGTATGCAGAATCATCGAGATCGCACTTTTCGATCTATTTCATGCGAGAAACACGTTGTCTGGTGTTTTCACCACTCCACAGATGGTTTGATACGCAGAAACCGCGATGTTTGGTTTTCGTCGGGTTTCAAGTTGAGATATGCATTTTCTACGATAATCTTGGTGAAACATCTGTCCGAAGTATGCAGAAACATCAAGAGCGCACTTTTCGAGCTATTTAATGCGAGAAACACGTTTTCTGGGGTTTTCACCACACCACAGTTCGTTGGATATGCAGAACAGGTGATATCTTGGTTTTCGAGGGGTTTCAAGCTGAGATATGCATTTCTGCGATAAACTTGGTGAGACTTCTGTCCGAAGTATGCTGAATCATCGAGATCGCTCTTTTCGAGCTAGTTAATGCGAGAAAAACCTTGTCTGGTGTTTTCACCACTCCACAGTGCGTTTGATATGCAGAACCAGCGATATCTTGGCTTTCGTTGGGTTTCAAGCTGAGATATGCATTTTTTACGATAATCTTGGTGAGACTTCTGTCCGAAGTATGCAGATTCATCGAGATCGCTCTTTTCGAGCTATTTAATGCGAGAAACAGGTTATCTGGTGTTTTCACCTCTCCACAGTGCGTTTGATATGCAGTACCAGCGATATCTTGGTTTTCGTGGGGTTTCAAGCTGAGATATGCATTTTTTGCGATAATCTTGGTGAGACTTCTGCCCGAAGTATGCAGAATCATCGAGATCGCTCTATTCGAGCTATTTAATGCGACAAAACGTTATCTGGCGTTTTCAGCACTCCACAGTGCGTTTGATATGCAGAACCAGCGATATCTCAGTTTTCGTGGGGTTTCAAGCTGAGATATGCACTTTTTACGATAATCTTGGTGAGACTTCTGTCCGAAGTATGCTTAATCATCGAGATCGCTCTATTCGAGCTATTTAATGTGAGAAACACGTTATCTGGTGTTTCCAGCACTCAACACTGCGTTTAATATGCAGAACCAGCGATATCTAGGTTTTCGTGGGGTTTCAAGCTGAGATATGCATTTTCAGCGATAATCTTGGTGAGTCTTTTGTCAGAAGTATGCAGAATCATCTAGATCGCTCTTTTCGAGCTATTTAATGCGAAAAAACAAGTTTTCTGGTGTTTTCAACATTCCACAGTGCGTTTGATATGCAGAACCGGCGATATCTTGATTTTCGTGGTGTTTCCAGCTGAGATATGCATTTTCTGCGATAATCTAGGTGAGTCTTCTGCCAGAATTATGCAGAATCATCTAGATCGCTCTTTGCGAGCTATTTATTGCGACAAAGACGTTATCTGGTTGTTTTCACCACTCTACAGTGCGTTTGATATGCAGAACCGGCGACATCTTGATTTTCGTGAGGTTTCAAGCTGAGATATGCATTTTCTGCGATAATCTTGGTGAGACTTCAGTCAGAAGTATGCAGAATCATCTAGATCGCTCTTTGCGAGCTATTTAATGTGAAAAAACAAGTGTTCTGGTGTTTTCAACATTCCACAGTGCGTTTGATATTCAGAACCGGCGATATCTTGGTTTTCGTGGGGTTTCAAGCTGAGATATGCATTTTTTACGATAATCATGTTGGGACTTCTGTCCGAAGTATGCAGAATCATCGAGATCGCACTTTTCGAGCTAGTTACTGCGAGAAAAACCTTGTCTGGTGTTTTCACCACTCCACAGTGCGTTTGATATGCAGAACCAGCGATATCTTGGCTTTCGTTGGGTTTCAAGCTGAGATATGCATTTTTTACGATAATCATGGTGACACTTCTGGCAGAAGTATGCAGAATCATCTAGATCGCTCTTTTCGAGCTATTTAATGCGAGAAACACGTTGTCTGGTGTATTCACCACTCCACAGTACGTTTGACATGCAGTACCGGCGACATCTTGGATTTCGTCGGGGTTCAAGCTGAGATATGCATTTTCTACGATAATCTTGGTGAGACTTCTGTCAGAAGTATGCAGAATCATCTAGATCGTTCTTTTCGAGCTATTTAATTCGAGAAACACGTTATCTGGTTGTTTTCACCACTCCACAGTGCGTTTGATATGCAGAAGTGGCGACATCTTGATTTTCGTGAGATTTCAAACTGAGGTATGCATTTTCTGCGATAATCTTGGTGAGACTTCTGTCAGAAGTGTGCAGAATCATCTAGATCGCCCTTTTCGAGCTATGCAATGCGAAAAAACAAGTTTTCTTGTGTTTTCAACATTCCACAGTGCGTTTGATATGCAGAACCGGAGATATCTTGGTATCGGTCGGTTCTCAAGCTGAGATATGCATTTTCTGCGATAATCTTGGTGAGACTTCTGTCAGAAGTATGCAGAATCATCTAGATCGCACGTTTCGAGCTATCTAATGCGAAAAAACAAGTTTTCTGGTGTTTTCACCACACCACAGTCCGTTTGATATGCAGAACAGGAGATATCTTGGTTTTCGTGGGGTTTCTAGCAGAGATATGCATTATCTGCGATAATCATGGTGAGACTTCTGTTAGAAGTATGCAGAACCATCGAGATCGCACTTTTCGATCTATTTAATGCGAGAAACACGTTGTCTGGTTTTTTCACCACTCCACAGTTGGTTTGATACGCAGAACCGGCGACATCTTGGATTTCGTCGGGGTTCAAGCTGAGACATGCATTTTCTGCGATAATCTTGGGGAGTCTTCTGTCAGAAGTATGCAGAATCATCGAGGTCCCTCTTTTCGAGCTAGTTAATGCGAGAAACACGTTATCTGGTGTTTTCACCACTCCACAGTGCGTTTGATATGCAGAACCAGCGACATCTTGGATTTCGTCGGTTTTCAAGCTGAGACATGCATTTTCTGCGATAATCTTGGGGAGTCTTCTGTCAGAAGTATGCAGAATCATCGAGATCCCTCTTTTCGAGCTAGTTAATGCGAGAAACACGTTTTCTGGGGTTTTCACCACTCCACAGTTCGTTGGATATGCAGAACCGGCGACATCTTGGCTGTCGTAGGGTATCAAGCTGAGGTATGCATTTTTTACGATAATCTTGGTGAGACTTCTGTCCGAAGTATGCTTAATCATCGAGATCGCTCTATTCGAGCTATTTAATGTGAGAAACACGTTATCTGGTGTTTCCAGCACTCCACAGTGCGTTTGATATGCAGAACCAGCGATATCTCTGTTTTCGTGGGGTTTCAAGCTGAGATATGCACTTTTTACGATAATCTTGGTGAGACCTCTGTCAGAAGTATGCAGAATCTTCGAGATCGCTCATTTCGATCTATTTAATGCGAGAAACACGTTGTCTAGTGTTTTCACCACTCCACAGAGCGTTTGATATGCAGTACCATCGATACCTTGGTTTTCGTGGGGTTTCAAGCTGAGATATGCATTTTCTAGGATAATCTTAGTGAGACTTCTGTCCGAAGTATGCTGAATCATCTAGATCGCTCTTTTCGAGCTATGCAATGCGAAAAAACAAGTTTTCTTGTGTTTTCAACATTCCACAGTTCGTAGGATATGCAGAACAGGAGATATCTTGATTTTCGTGGTTTTTCCAGCTGAGATATGCATTTTCAGCGATAATCTTGGTGAGTCTTCTGTCAGAAGTATGCAGAATCTTCGAGATCGCTCATTTCGAGCTAGTTAATGCGAGAAACACGTTATCTGGTGTTTTCACCACTCCACAGTGCGTTTGATATGCAGAACCGGCGACATCTTGGCTGTCGTAGGGTATCAAGCTGAGATATGCATTTTCTATGATAATCTTGGTGAGTCTTCTGTCAGAAGTATGCAGAATCTTCGAGATCGCTCATTTCGAGCTAGTTAATGCAGGAAACACGTTATCTGGTGTTTTCACCACTCCACAGCGCGTTTGATATGCAGAACAGGAGATATCTTGGTTTTCGTGGGGTTTCTAGCAGAGATATGCATTATCTGCGATAATCATGTTGAGACTTCTGTTAGAAGTATGCAGAATCTTCGAGATCGTACTTTTCGAGCTATTTTATGCGAGAAACACGTTTCCTGGGGTTTTCACCACTGCACAGTTCGTTGGATATGCAGAACAGGAGATATCTTGGTTTTCGTGGGTTTTCTAGCAGAGATATGCATTTTCTGCGATAATCATGGTGAGAATTCTGTTAGAAGTATGCAGAATCATCGAGACCGCACATTTCGAACTATTTAATGCGAGAAACACGTTGTCTGGTGTTTTCACCACTCCACAGTTGGTTTGATATGCAGAACCGGCGATATCTGGGTTTTCGTGGGGTTTCAAGCTGAGATATGCATTTTCTGAGATAATATTGGTGAGACCTCTGTCCGAAGTATGCAGAAACATCGAGATCGCTCTTTACGACCTATTTAATGCGAGAAACACGTTATCTGGTGTTTTCACCAGTCCACAGTGCGTTTGATATGCAGAACCAGCGATATCTTGGTTTTCGTGGGGTTTCAAGCTGAGATATGCATTTTCAGCGATAATCTTGGTGAGACTTCTGTCCGAAGTATGCAGAAACATCGAGATCGCTCTTTTCGACCTATTTAATGCGAGAAACACGTTATCTGGTGTTTTCACCACTCCACAGTGCGTTTGATATGCAGAACCAGCGATATCTTGGTTTTCGTGGGGTTTCAAGCTGAGATATGCAGTTTTTACGATAATCATGGTGAGACTTCTGTCCGAAGTATGCAGAATCATCGAGATCGCACTTTTCGAGGTATTTAATGCGAGAAACACGATATCTGGTGTTTTCAGCACTCCACAGTGCGTATGATATGCAGAACCGGCGATATCTTGGTTTTCGTGGGGTTTCAAGCTGAGATATGCATTCTCTGCGATAATCTTGGTGAGACTTCTGTCCGAAGTGTGCAGAATCATCGAGATCGCTCTTTTCGAGCTATGTAACGCGAGAAACACGTTTTCTGGGGTTTTCACCACACCACAGTTCGTTGGATATGCAGAACAGGTGATATCTTGGTTTTCAAGGGGTTTCAAGCAGAGATATGCATTTTCTGCGATAAACTTGGAGAGACTTCTGTCCGAAGTATGCTGAATCATCGAGATAGCACCTTTCGAGCTAGTTAATGCGAGAAAAACCTTATCTGGTGTTCTCACCACTCCACAGTGCGTTTGATATGCAGAACCGGCGATATCTGGGTTTTCGTGGGGTTTCAAGATGAGATATGCATTGTCTGCGATAATCTTGGTGAGACTTCTGTCCGAAGTATGCAGAAACATCGAGATCGCTCTTTTCGACCTATTTAATGCGAGAAACACGTTATCTGGTGTTTTCACCACTCCACAGTGCGTTTGATATGCAGAACCAGCGATATCTTGGTTTTCGTGGGGTTTCAAGCTGAGATATGCATTTTCTGCTTCAATCTTGGTGAGACTTCTGTCCGAAATATGCAGAATCATCTAGATCGCTCGTTTCGAGCTATCTAATGCGAAAAAACAAGATTTCTGGTGTTTTCAACATTCCACAGTGCGTTTGCTATGCAGAACCGGCGTCATCTTGGATTTCGTCGGGTTTCAAGATGAGATATGCATTTTCTACGAGAATCTTGGTGAGACTTCAGTTAGAAGTATGCAGAATCATCGGGATCGCTCGTTTCGAGCTATTTAATGCGAAAAAACAAGTTTTCTGGTGTTTTCACCACTCCACAGTGCGTTTGATATGCAGAACCGGCGACATCTTGGATTTCGTCGGGGTTCAAGCTGAGATATGCACATTCTACTATAATCTTGGTGAGACTTCTGTCAGAAGTATGCAGAATCGTCGGGATCGCTCTTTACGAGCTATTTAATGCGAGAAACACGTTATCTGGTGTTTTCCCCACTGCACAGTGTTGTCTTGGATTTCGTCGGGTTTCAAGCTGAGACATGCATTTTCTGCGATAATCTTGGTGAGTCTTCTGTCAGAAGTATGCAGAATCTTCGAGATCGCTCTTTTCGAGCTAGTTAATGCGAGAAACACGTTATCTGGTGTTTTCACAACTCCACAGTTCGTTGTATATGCAGAACAGGAGATATCTTGGTTTTCGTGGGGTTTCTAGCAGAGATATGCATTATCTGCGATAATCATGGTGAGACTTCTGTTAGAAGTATGCAGAATCATCGAGATCGCACTTTTCGATCTATTTAATGCGAGAAACACGTTGTCTGGTTTTTTCACCACACCACAGTTGGTTTGATATGCAGAACCGGCGATGTTTGGTTTTCGTCGGGTTTCAAGCTGTGATATGCATTTTCTGCGATAATCTTGGTGAGACTTCAGTCAGAAGTATGCAGAATCATCTAGATCGCTCTTTTCGAGCTATTTAATGCGAAACAACAAGTTTTCTGGTGTTTTCAACATTCCACAGTGCGTTTGATATGCAGAACCGGCGATATCTTGATTTTCGTGGTGTTTCCAGCTGAGATATGTATTTTCTGCGATAATCTTGGTGAGACTTCTGTCAGAAGTATGCAGAATCATCGGCATCTCCCTTTTCGACCTATTTAATGCGAGAAACACGTTCTCTGGTTGTTTTCACCACTCCACAGTGCGTTTGATTTCAGAACCGGCGATATCTTGATTTTCGTGGTGTTTCCAGCTGAGATATGCATTTTCTGCGATAATCTTGGTGAGACTTCTGTCAGACGTATGCAGAATCATCGGCATCTCCCTTTTCGACCTATTTAATGCGAGAAACACGTTCTCTGGTTGTTTTCACCACTCCACAGTGGGTTTGATATGCAGAACCGGCGACATCTTGATTTTCGTTAGGTTTCAAGCTGAGATATGCATTTTCAGCGATAATTTTGGTGAGTCTTTTGTCAGAAGTATGCAGAATCTTCGAGATCGCTCTTTTCGAGCAACTTAATGCGAGAAACACGATATCTGGTTGTTTTCACCACTCCACAGTGCGTTTGAAATGCAGAACGGGCGACATCATGATTTTCGTGGTGTTTCCAGCTGAGATATGCATTTTCTGCGATAATCTTGGTGAGACTTCTGTCAGACGTATGCAGAATCATCGGCATCTCCCTTTTCGACCTATTTAATGCGAGAAACACGTTCTCTGGTTGTTTTCACCACTCCACAGTGGGTTTGATATGCAGAACCGGCGACATCTTGATTTTCGTGAGGTTTCAAGCTGAGATATGCATTTTCAGCGATAATTTTGGTGAGTCTTTTGTCAGAAGTATGCAGAATCTTCGAGATCGCTCTTTTCGAGCAACTTAATGCGAGAAACACGATATCTGGTTGTTTTCACCACTCCACAGTGCGTTTGAAATGCAGAACGGGCGACATCATGATTTTCGTGGTGTTTCCAGCTGAGATATGCATTTTCTGCGATAATCTTAGTGAGTCTTCTGTCAGAAGTATGCAGAATCTTCGAGATCGCTCTTTTCGAGCAACTTAATGCGAGAAACACGATATCTGGTTGTTTTCACCACTCCACAGTGCGTTTGAAATGCAGAACGGGCGACATCATGATTTTCGTGGTGTTTCCAGCTGAGATATGCATTTTCTGCGATAATCTTAGTGAGTCTTCTGTCAGAAGTATGCAGAATCATCGAGATCCCTCTTTTCGAGCTATTTAATGCGAGAAACACGTTAATTGGTGTTTTCACCACTCCACAGTGCGTTTGATATGCGGAACCAGCGACATCTTGGATTTCGTCGGGTTTCAAGCTGAGATATGCATTTTTTACGATAATCATGGTGAGACTACTGCCCGAAGTATGCAGAATCATCGAGATCGCACTCTTCGAGCTATTTAATGCGAGAAACACGATATCTGGTGTTTTCAGCACTCCACAGTGCGTTTGATATGCAGAACCAGCGATATCTTGGTTTTCGTGGGGTTTCAAGCTGAGATATGCATTTTTTACGATAATCATGGTGAGACTACTGTCCGAAGTATGCAGAATCATCGAGATCGCACTTTTCGAGCTATTTAATGCGAGAAACACGTTTTCTGGGGTTTTCACCACTCCACAGTTCGTTGGATATGCAGAACAGGTGATATCTTGGTTTTCGAGGGGTTTCAAGCTGAGATATGCATTTTCTGCGATAATCTTGGTGAGACTTCTGTCAGACGTATGCAGAATCATCGGCATCTCCCTTTTCGACCTATTTAATGCGAGAAAAACCTTATCTGGTGTTTTCACCACCCCACAGTGCGTTTGATATGCAGAACCGGCGATATCTTGGTTTTCGTGGGGTTTCAAGCTGAGATATGCATTTTTTACGATAATCATGGTGAGACTACTGTCCGAAGTATGCAGAATCATCGAGATCGCACTTTTCGAGCTATTTAATGCGAGAAACACGATATCTGGTGTTTTCAGCACTCAACAGTGCGTATGATATGCAGAACCGACGATATCCTGGTTTTCGTGGGGTTTCAAGCTCAGATATGCATTTTCTGCGATAATCTTGGTGAGGCTTCTGTCCGAAGTATGCAGAGTCATCGAGATCGTACTTTTCGAGCTATTTAATGCGAGAAACACGTTTACTGGGGTTTTCACCACACCACAGTTCGTTGGATATGCAGAACAGGTGATATCTTGGTTTTCGTGGGGTTTCAAGCTGAGATATGCACTTTTTACGATAATCTTGGTGGGACTTTTGTCAGAAGTATGCAGAATAATCTAGATCGTTCTTTTCGAGCTATTTAATTCGAGAAACACGTTATCTGGTTGTTTTCACCACTCCACAGTGCGTTTGATATGCAGAAGCTGCGACATCTTGATTTTCGTGAGATTTCAAACCTGAGGTATGCATTTTCTGCGATAAGCTTGGTGAGACTTCTGCTAGAAGTATGCAGAATCATTTAGATCGCCCGTTTCGAGCTATCTAATGCGAAAAAACAAGTTTTCTGGTGTTTTCAACCACACCACAGTCCGTTTGATATGCAGAACCGGCGATATTTTGGTTTTCGTCGGGTTTCAAGCTGAGATATGCATTTTCTACGAAAATATTGGTGAGACTTCTGTCCGAAGTATGCAGAATCATCGAGATCGCTCTATTCGAACTATTTAATGCGACAAAACGTTATCTGGTGTTTTCAGAACTCCACAGTGCGTTTGATATGCAGAACCAGCGATATCTCGGTTTTCGTGGGGTTTCAAGCTGAGATATGCATTTTTTACGATAATCGTGGTGAGACTACTGCCCGAAGTATGCAGAATCATCGAGATCGCACTCTTCGAGCTATTTAATTGCGAGAAACACGATATCTGGTGTTTTCAGCACTCCACAGTGCGTTTGATATGCAGAACCAGCGATATCTTGGTTTTCGTGGGGTTTCAAGCTGAGATATGCATTTTTTACGATAATCATGGTGAGACTACTGTCCGAAGTATGCAGAATCATCGAGATCGCACTTTTCGAGCTATTTAATGCGAGAAACACGATATCTGGTGTTTTCAGCACTCCGCAGTGCGTATGATACGCAGAACCGGCGATATCTTGGTTTTCGTGGGGATTCAAGCTGAGATATGCATTGTCTGCGATAATCTTGGTGAGACTTCTGTCCGAAGTATGCAGAATCATCGAGATCGCACTTTTCGAGCTATTTAATGCGAGAAACACGATATCTGGTGTTTTCAGCGCTCCACAGTGCGTATGATATGCAGAACCGGCGATATCTTGGTTTTCGTGGGGTTTCAAGCTGAGATATGCATTGTCTGCGATAATCTTGGTGAGACTTCTGTCCGAAGTGTGCAGAATCATCGAGAGCGCTCTTTTCGAGCTATTTAATGCGAGAAACACGTTTTCTGGGGTTTTCACCACACCACAGTTCGTTGGATATGCAGAACAGGTGATATCTTGGGTTTCGAGGGGTTTCAAGCTGAGATATGCATTTTCTGCGATAAACTTCGAGAGACTTCTGTCCGAAGTATGCTGAATCATCGAGATCGCACTTTCCGAGTTAGTTAATGCGAGAAAAACCTTATCTGGTGTTTTCACCACTCCACAGTGGGTTTGATATGCAGTACCAGCGATATCTTGGTTTTCGTGGGGTTTCAAGCTGAGATATGCATTTTTTACGATAATCTTGGTGAGACTTCTGTCCGAAGTATGCAGAATCATCGAGATCGCTCTATTCGAACTATTTAATGCGACAAAACGTTATCTGGTGTTTTCAGAACTCCACAGTGCGTTTGATATGCAGAACCAGCGATATCTCTGTTTTCGTGGGGTTTCAAGCTGAGATATGCATTTTTTACGATAATCATGGTGAGACTACTGCCCGAAGTATGCAGAATCATCGAGATCGCACTCTTCGAGCTATTTAATGCGAGAAACACGATATCTGGTGTTTTCAGCACTCCACAGTGCGTTTGATATGCAGAACCAGCGATATCTTGGTTTTCGTGGGGTTTCAAGCTGAGATATGCATTTTTTACGATAATCATGGTGAGACTACTGTCCGAAGTATGCAGAATCATCGAGATCGCACTTTTCGAGCTATTTAATGCGAGAAACACGTTTTCTGGGGTTTTCACCACTCCACAGTTCGTTGGATATGCAGAACAGGTGATATCTTGGTTTTCGAGGGGTTTCAAGCTGAGATATGCATTTTCTGCGATAATCTTGGTGAGACTTCTGTCAGACGTATGCAGAATCATCGGCATCTCCCTTTTCGACCTATTTAATGCGAGAAAAACCTTATCTGGTGTTTTCACCACCCCACAGTGCGTTTGATATGCAGAACCGGCGATATCTTGGTTTTCGTGGGGTTTCAAGCTGAGATATGCATTTTTTACGATAATCATGGTGAGACTACTGTCCGAAGTATGCAGAATCATCGAGATCGCACTTTTCGAGCTATTTAATGCGAGAAACACGATATCTGGTGTTTTCAGCACTCAACAGTGCGTATGATATGCAGAACCGACGATATCCTGGTTTTCGTGGGGTTTCAAGCTCAGATATGCATTTTCTGCGATAATCTTGGTGAGGCTTCTGTCCGAAGTATGCAGAGTCATCGAGATCGTACTTTTCGAGCTATTTAATGCGAGAAACACGTTTACTGGGGTTTTCACCTCACCACAGTTCGTTGGATATGCAGAACAGGTGATATCTTGGTTTTCGTGGGGTTTCAAGCTGAGATATGCACTTTTTACGATAATCTTGGTGGGACTTTTGTCAGAAGTATGCAGAATAATCTAGATCGTTCTTTTCGAGCTATTTAATTCGAGAAACACGTTATCTGGTTGTTTTCACCACTCCACAGTGCGTTTGATATGCAGAAGCTGCGACATCTTGATTTTCGTGAGATTTCAAACCTGAGGTATGCATTTTCTGCGATAAGCTTGGTGAGACTTCTGTTAGAAGTATGCAGAATCATCTAGATCGCCCGTTTCGAGCTATCTAATGCGAAAAAACAAGTTTTCTGGTGTTTTCACCACACCACAGTCCGTTTGATATGCAGAACCGGCGATATTTTGGTTTTCGTCGGGTTTCAAGCAGAGATATGCATTTTCTACGAAAATCTTGGTGAGACTTCTGTCCGAAGTATGCAGAATCATCGAGATCGCACTTTTCGAGCTATTTAATGCGAGAAACACGATATCTGGTGTTTTCAGCACTCCGCAGTGCGTATGATACGCAGAACCGGCGATATCTTGGTTTTCGTGGGGATTCAAGCTGAGATATGCATTGTCTGCGATAATCTTGGTGAGACTTCTGTCCGAAGTGTGCAGAATCTTCGAGTTCGCTCTTTTCGTGCTATTTAATGCGAGAAACACGTTTTCTGGGGTTTTCACCACACCACAGTTCGTTGGATATGCAGAACAGGTGATATCTTGGGTTTCGAGGGGTATCAAGCTGAGATATGCATTTTCTGCGATAAACTTGGATAGACTTCCGTCCGAAGTATGCTGAATCATCGAGATCGCACTTTTCGAGCTAGTTAATGCGAGAAAAACCTTATCTGGTGTTTTCACCACCCCACAGTGCGTTTGATATGCAGAACCGGCGATATCTTGGTTTTCGTGGGGTTTCAAGCTGAGATATGCATTTTTTACGATAATCATGGTGAGACTACTGTCCGAAGTATGCAGAATCATCGAGATCGCACTTTTCGAGCTATTTAATGCGAGAAACACGATATCTGGTGTTTTCAGCACTCAACAGTGCGTATGATATGCAGAACCGACGATATCCTGGTTTTCGTGGGGTTTCAAGCTCAGATATGCATTTTCTGCGATTATCTTGGTGAGGCTTCTGTCCGAAGTATGCAGAGTCATCGAGATCGTACTTTTCGAGCTATTTAATGCGAGAAACACGTTTTCTGGGGTTTTCACCACACCACAGTTCGTTGGATATGCAGAACAGGTGATATCTTGGTTTTCGTGGGGTTTCAAGCTGAGATATGCACTTTTTACGATAATCTTGGTGAGACTTTTGTCAGAAGTATGCAGAATAATCTAGATCGTTCTTTTCGAGCTATTTAATTCGAGAAACACGTTATCTGGTTGTTTTCACCACTCCACAGTGCGTTTGATATGCAGAAGCGGCGACATCTTGATTTTCGTGAGATTTCAAACCTGAGGTATGCATTTTCTGCGATAAGCTTGGTGAGACTTCTGTTAGAAGTATGCAGAATCATCTAGATCGCCCGTTTCGAGCTATCTAATGCGAAAAAACAAGTTTTCTGGTGTTTTCACCACACCACAGTCCGTTTGATATGCAGAACCGGCGACATCTTGGATTTCGTCGGGGTTCAATCTGAGATATGCACATTCGATGATAATCTTGGTGAGACTTCTGTCAGAAGTATGCAGAATCATCTAGATCGCACTTTTCGAGCTATTTGATGCGAGAAACACGATATCTGGTGTTTTCAGCACTCCACAGTGCGTATGATATGCAGAACCGGCGATATCTTGGTTTTCGTGGGGTTTCAAGCTGAGATATGCATTGTCTGCGATAATCTTGGTGAGACTTCTGACCGAAGTGTGCAGAATCATCGAGATCGCTCTTTTCGAGCTATTTAATGCGAGAAACACGTTTTCTGGGGTTTTCACCACACCACAGTTCGTTGGATATGCAGAACAGGTGATATCTTGGGTTTCGAGGGGTTTCAAGCTGAGATATGCATTTTCTGCGATAAACTTCGAGAGACTTCTGTCCGAAGTATGCTGAATCATCGAGATCGCACTTTTCGAGCTAGTTAATGCGAGAAAAACCTTATCTGGTGTTTTAACCACTCCACAGTGGGTTTGATATGCAGTACCAGCGATATCTTGGTTTTCGTGGGGTTTCAAGCTGAGATATGCATTTTTTACGATAATCTTGGTGAGACTTCTGTCCGAAGTATGCAGAATCATCGAGATCGCTCTATTCGAACTATTTAATGCGACAAAACGTTATCTGGTGTTTTCAGCACTCCACAGTGCGTTTGATATGCAGAACCAGCGATATCTCTGTTTTCGTGGGGTTTCAAGCTGAGATATGCATTTTTTACGATAATCATGGTGAGACTACTGTCCGAAGTATGCAGAATCATCGAGATCGCTCTTTTCGAGCTATTTAATGCGAGAAACACGATATCTGGTGTTTTCACCACACCACAGTTCGTTGGATATGCAGAACAGGTGATATCTTGGGTTTCGAGGGGGATCAAGCTGAGATATGCATTTTCTGCGATAAACTTGGAGAGACTTCTGTCCGAAATATGCTGAATCATCGAGATCGCACTTTTCGAGCTAGTTAATGCGTGAAAAACCTTATCTGGTGTTTTCACCACCCCACAGTGCGTTTGATATGCAGAACCGGCGATATCTTGGTTTTCGTGGGGTTTCAAGCTGAGATATGCATTTTTTACGATAATCATGGTGAGACTACTGTCCGAAGTATGCAGAATCATCGAGATCGCACTTTTCGAGCTATTTAATGCGAGAAACACGATATCTGGTGTTTTCAGCACTCAACAGTGCGTATGATATGCAGAACCGACGATATCCTGGTTTTCGTGGGGTTTCAAGCTCAGATATGCATTTTCTGCGATAATCTTGGTGAGGCTTCTGTCCGAAGTATGCAGAGTCATCGAGATCGTACTTTTCGAGCTATTTAATGCGAGAAACACGTTTACTGGGGTTTTCACCACACCACAGTTCGTTGGATATGCAGAACAGGTGATATCTTGGTTTTCGTGGGGTTTCAAGCTGAGATATGCACTTTTTACGATAATCTTGGTGGGACTTTTGTCAGAAGTATGCAGAATAATCTAGATCGTTCTTTTCGAGCTATTTAATTCGAGAAACACGTTATCTGGTTGTTTTCACCACTCCACAGTGCGTTTGATATGCAGAAGCTGCGACATCTTGATTTTCGTGAGATTTCAAACCTGAGGTATGCATTTTCTGCGATAAGCTTGGTGAGACTTCTGCTAGAAGTATGCAGAATCATTTAGATCGCCCGTTTCGAGCTATCTAATGCGAAAAAACAAGTTTTCTGGTGTTTTCAACCACACCACAGTCCGTTTGATATGCAGAACCGGCGATATTTTGGTTTTCGTCGGGTTTCAAGCTGAGATATGCATTTTCTACGAAAATCTTGGTGAGACTTCTGTCCGAAGTATGCAGAATCATCGAGATCGCTCTATTCGAACTATTTAATGCGACAAAACGTTATCTGGTGTTTTCAGAACTCCACAGTGCGTTTGATATGCAGAACCAGCGATATCTCGGTTTTCGTGGGGTTTCAAGCTGAGATATGCATTTTTTACGATAATCGTGGTGAGACTACTGCCCGAAGTATGCAGAATCATCGAGATCGCACTCTTCGAGCTATTTAATTGCGAGAAACACGATATCTGGTGTTTTCAGCACTCCACAGTGCGTTTGATATGCAGAACCAGCGATATCTTGGTTTTCGTGGGGTTTCAAGCTGAGATATGCATTTTTTACGATAATCATGGTGAGACTACTGTCCGAAGTATGCAGAATCATCGAGATCGCACTTTTCGAGCTATTTAATGCGAGAAACACGATATCTGGTGTTTTCAGCACTCCGCAGTGCGTATGATACGCAGAACCGGCGATATCTTGGTTTTCGTGGGGATTCAAGCTGAGATATGCATTGTCTGCGATAATCTTGGTGAGACTTCTGTCCGAAGTATGCAGAATCATCGAGATCGCACTTTTCGAGCTATTTAATGCGAGAAACACGATATCTGGTGTTTTCAGCGCTCCACAGTGCGTATGATATGCAGAACCGGCGATATCTTGGTTTTCGTGGGGTTTCAAGCTGAGATATGCATTGTCTGCGATAATCTTGGTGAGACTTCTGTCCGAAGTGTGCAGAATCATCGAGAGCGCTCTTTTCGAGCTATTTAATGCGAGAAACACGTTTTCTGGGGTTTTCACCACACCACAGTTCGTTGGATATGCAGAACAGGTGATATCTTGGGTTTCGAGGGGTTTCAAGCTGAGATATGCATTTTCTGCGATAAACTTCGAGAGACTTCTGTCCGAAGTATGCTGAATCATCGAGATCGCACTTTCCGAGTTAGTTAATGCGAGAAAAACCTTATCTGGTGTTTTCACCACTCCACAGTGGGTTTGATATGCAGTACCAGCGATATCTTGGTTTTCGTGGGGTTTCAAGCTGAGATATGCATTTTTTACGATAATCTTGGTGAGACTTCTGTCCGAAGTATGCAGAATCATCGAGATCGCTCTATTCGAACTATTTAATGCGACAAAACGTTATCTGGTGTTTTCAGAACTCCACAGTGCGTTTGATATGCAGAACCAGCGATATCTCTGTTTTCGTGGGGTTTCAAGCTGAGATATGCATTTTTTACGATAATCATGGTGAGACTACTGCCCGAAGTATGCAGAATCATCGAGATCGCACTCTTCGAGCTATTTAATGCGAGAAACACGATATCTGGTGTTTTCAGCACTCCACAGTGCGTTTGATATGCAGAACCAGCGATATCTTGGTTTTCGTGGGGTTTCAAGCTGAGATATGCATTTTTTACGATAATCATGGTGAGACTACTGTCCGAAGTATGCAGAATCATCGAGATCGCACTTTTCGAGCTATTTAATGCGAGAAACACGTTTTCTGGGGTTTTCACCACTCCACAGTTCGTTGGATATGCAGAACAGGTGATATCTTGGTTTTCGAGGGGTTTCAAGCTGAGATATGCATTTTCTGCGATAATCTTGGTGAGACTTCTGTCAGACGTATGCAGAATCATCGGCATCTCCCTTTTCGACCTATTTAATGCGAGAAAAACCTTATCTGGTGTTTTCACCACCCCACAGTGCGTTTGATATGCAGAACCGGCGATATCTTGGTTTTCGTGGGGTTTCAAGCTGAGATATGCATTTTTTACGATAATCATGGTGAGACTACTGTCCGAAGTATGCAGAATCATCGAGATCGCACTTTTCGAGCTATTTAATGCGAGAAACACGATATCTGGTGTTTTCAGCACTCAACAGTGCGTATGATATGCAGAACCGACGATATCCTGGTTTTCGTGGGGTTTCAAGCTCAGATATGCATTTTCTGCGATAATCTTGGTGAGGCTTCTGTCCGAAGTATGCAGAGTCATCGAGATCGTACTTTTCGAGCTATTTAATGCGAGAAACACGTTTACTGGGGTTTTCACCACACCACAGTTCGTTGGATATGCAGAACAGGTGATATCTTGGTTTTCGTGGGGTTTCAAGCTGAGATATGCACTTTTTACGATAATCTTGGTGGGACTTTTGTCAGAAGTATGCAGAATAATCTAGATCGTTCTTTTCGAGCTATTTAATTCGAGAAACACGTTATCTGGTTGTTTTCACCACTCCACAGTGCGTTTGATATGCAGAAGCTGCGACATCTTGATTTTCGTGAGATTTCAAACCTGAGGTATGCATTTTCTGCGATAAGCTTGGTGAGACTTCTGTTAGAAGTATGCAGAATCATCTAGATCGCCCGTTTCGAGCTATCTAATGCGAAAAAACAAGTTTTCTGGTGTTTTCACCACACCACAGTCCGTTTGATATGCAGAACCGGCGATATTTTGGTTTTCGTCGGGTTTCAAGCTGAGATATGCATTTTCTACGAAAATCTTGGTGAGACTTCTGTCCGAAGTATGCAGAATCATCGAGATCGCACTTTTCGAGCTATTTAATGCGAGAAACACGATATCTGGTGTTTTCAGCACTCCGCAGTGCGTATGATACGCAGAACCGGCGATATCTTGGTTTTCGTGGGGATTCAAGCTGAGATATGCATTGTCTGCGATAATCTTGGTGAGACTTCTGTCCGAAGTGTGCAGAATCTTCGAGTTCGCTCTTTTCGTGCTATTTAATGCGAGAAACACGTTTTCTGGGGTTTTCACCACACCACAGTTCGTTGGATATGCAGAACAGGTGATATCTTGGGTTTCGAGGGGTATCAAGCTGAGATATGCATTTTCTGCGATAAACTTGGATAGACTTCTGTCCGAAGTATGCTGAATCATCGAGATCGCACTTTTCGAGCTAGTTAATGCGAGAAAAACCTTATCTGGTGTTTTCACCACCCCACAGTGCGTTTGATATGCAGAACCGGCGATATCTTGGTTTTCGTGGGGTTTCAAGCTGAGATATGCATTTTTTACGATAATCATGGTGAGACTACTGTCCGAAGTATGCAGAATCATCGAGATCGCACTTTTCGAGCTATTTAATGCGAGAAACACGATATCTGGTGTTTTCAGCACTCAACAGTGCGTATGATATGCAGAACCGACGATATCCTGGTTTTCGTGGGGTTTCAAGCTCAGATATGCATTTTCTGCGATTATCTTGGTGAGGCTTCTGTCCGAAGTATGCAGAGACATCGAGATCGTACTTTTCGAGCTATTTAATGCGAGAAACACGTTTTCTGGGGTTTTCACCACACCACAGTTCGTTGGATATGCAGAACAGGTGATATCTTGGTTTTCGTGGGGTTTCAAGCTGAGATATGCACTTTTTACGATAATCTTGGTGAGACTTTTGTCAGAAGTATGCAGAATAATCTAGATCGTTCTTTTCGAGCTATTTAATTCGAGAAACACGTTATCTGGTTGTTTTCACCACTCCACAGTGCGTTTGATATGCAGAAGCGGCGACATCTTGATTTTCGTGAGATTTCAAACCTGAGGTATGCATTTTCTGCGATAAGCTTGGTGAGACTTCTGTTAGAAGTATGCAGAATCATCTAGATCGCCCGTTTCGAGCTATCTAATGCGAAAAAACAAGTTTTCTGGTGTTTTCACCACACCACAGTCCGTTTGATATGCAGAACCGGCGACATCTTGGATTTCGTCGGGGTTCAATCTGAGATATGCACATTCGATGATAATCTTGGTGAGACTTCTGTCAGAAGTATGCAGAATCATCTAGATCGCACTTTTCGAGCTATTTGATGCGAGAAACACGATATCTGGTGTTTTCAGCACTCCACAGTGCGTATGATATGCAGAACCGGCGATATCTTGGTTTTCGTGGGGTTTCAAGCTGAGATATGCATTGTCTGCGATAATCTTGGTGAGACTTCTGACCGAAGTGTGCAGAATCATCGAGATCGCTCTTTTCGAGCTATTTAATGCGAGAAACACGTTTTCTGGGGTTTTCACCACACCACAGTTCGTTGGATATGCAGAACAGGTGATATCTTGGGTTTCGAGGGGTTTCAAGCTGAGATATGCATTTTCTGCGATAAACTTCGAGAGACTTCTGTCCGAAGTATGCTGAATCATCGAGATCGCACTTTTCGAGCTAGTTAATGCGAGAAAAACCTTATCTGGTGTTTTAACCACTCCACAGTGGGTTTGATATGCAGTACCAGCGATATCTTGGTTTTCGTGGGGTTTCAAGCTGAGATATGCATTTTTTACGATAATCTTGGTGAGACTTCTGTCCGAAGTATGCAGAATCATCGAGATCGCTCTATTCGAACTATTTAATGCGACAAAACGTTATCTGGTGTTTTCAGCACTCCACAGTGCGTTTGATATGCAGAACCAGCGATATCTCTGTTTTCGTGGGGTTTCAAGCTGAGATATGCATTTTTTACGATAATCATGGTGAGACTACTGTCCGAAGTATGCAGAATCATCGAGATCGCTCTTTTCGAGCTATTTAATGCGAGAAACACGATATCTGGTGTTTTCACCACACCACAGTTCGTTGGATATGCAGAACAGGTGATATCTTGGGTTTCGAGGGGGATCAAGCTGAGATATGCATTTTCTGCGATAAACTTGGAGAGACTTCTGTCCGAAATATGCTGAATCATCGAGATCGCACTTTTCGAGCTAGTTAATGCGTGAAAAACCTTATCTGGTGTTTTCACCACCCCACAGTGCGTTTGATATGCAGAACCGGCGATATCTTGGTTTTCGTGGGGTTTCAAGCTGAGATATGCATTTTTTACGATAATCATGGTGAGACTACTGTCCGAAGTATGCAGAATCATCGAGATCGCACTTTTCGAGCTATTTAATGCGAGAAACACGATATCTGGTGTTTTCAGCACTCAACAGTGCGTATGATATGCAGAACCGACGATATCCTGGTTTTCGTGGGGTTTCAAGCTCAGATATGCATTTTATGCGATAATCTTGGTGAGACTTCTCTCAGAAGGATGCAGAATCTTCGAGATCGCTCTTTTCGAGCTATTTATTGCGAGAAACACGTTATCTGGTTTTTTCACCACTACACAGTGCCTTTGATATGCAGTACCAGCGATATCTTGGTTTTCGTGGGGTTTCAAGCTGAGATATGCATTTTTTACGATAATCTTGGAGAGACTTCTGTCCGAAGTATGCAGAGTCATCGAGATCGTACTTTTCGAGCTATTTAATGCGAGAAACACGTTTTCTGGGGTTTTCACCACACCACAGTTCGTTGGATATGCAGAACAGGTGATATCTTGGTTTTCGTGGGGTTTCAAGCTGAGATATGCACTTTTTACGATAATCTTGGTGAGACTTCTGTCCGAAGTATGCTTAATCATCGAGATCGCTCTATTCGAACTATTTAATGCGACAAAACGTTATCTGGTGTTTTCAGCACTCCACAGTGCGTTTGATATGCAGAACCAGTGATACCTCAGTTTTCGTGGGGTTTCAAGCTGAGATATGCATTTTCTACGATAATCTTGGTGAGACTTCTCTCAGAAGGATGCAGAATCTTCGAGATCGCTCTTTTCGAGCTACTTAATGCGAGATACACGTTATCTGGTGTTTTCACCACTCCACAGTGCGTTTGACATTCAGTACCGGCGACATCTTGGATTTCGTCGGGGTTCAAGCTGAGATATGCATTTTCTACGATGATCTTGGTGAGACTTCTGTCAGAAGTATGCAGAATAATCTAGATCGTTCTTTTCGAGCTATTTAATTCGAGAAACACGTTATCTGGTTGTTTTTACCACTCCACAGTGCGTTTGATATGCAGAAGCGGCGACATCTTGATTTTCGTGAGATTTCAAGCTGAGGTATGCATTTTCTGCGATAAGCTTGGTGAGACTTCTGTTAGAAGTATGCAGAATCATCTAGATCGCCCGTTTCGAGCTATCTAATGCGAAAAAACAAGTTTTCTGGTGTTTTCACCACACCACAGTCCGTTTGATATGCAGAACCGGCGACATCTTGGATTTCGTCGGGGTTCAATCTGAGATATGCACATTCTATGATAATCTTGGTGAGACTTCTGTCAGAAGTATGCAGAATCATCGGCATCTCCCTTTTCGACCTATTTAATGCGAGAAACACGTTCTCTGGTTGTTTTCACCACTCCACAGTGCGTTTAATATGCAGAACCGGCGATATCTTCATTTTCGTGGTGTTTCCAGCTGAGATATGCATTTTCTGCGATAATCCTGGTGAGACTTCTGTCAGACGTATGCAGAATCATCGGCATCTCCCTTTTCGACCTATTTAATGCGAGAAACACGTTCTTTGGTTGTTTTCACCACTCCACAGTGGGTTTGATATGCAGAACCGGCGACATCTTGATTTTCGTGAGGTTTCAAGCTGAGATATGCATTTTCAGCGATAATCTTGGTGAGTCTTTTGTCAGAAGTATGCAGAATCTTCGAGATCGCTCTTTTCGAGCAACTTAATGCGGGAAACACGATATCTGGTTGTTTTCACCACTCCACAGTGCGTTTGATATGCAGAACGGGCGACATCTTGATTTTCGTGGTGTTTCCAGCTGAGATATGCATTTTCTGCGATAATCTTGGTGAGTCTTCTGTCAGAAGTATGCAGAATCATCGAGATCCCTCTTTTCGAGCTATTTAATGCGAGAAACACGTTAATTGGTGTTTTCACCACTCCACAGTGCGTTTGATATGCGGAACCAGCGACATCTTGGATTTCGTCGGGTTTCAAGCTGAGACATGCATTTTCTGCGATAATCTTGGTGAGTCTTCTGTCAGAAGTATGCAGAATCATCGAGGTCCCTCTTTTCGAGCAAGTTAATGCGAGAAACACGTTATCTGGTGTTTTCACCACTCCACAGTGCGTTTGATATGCAGAACCGGCGACATCTTGGCTGTCGAAGGGTATCAAGCTGAGATATGCATTTTCTACCATAATCTTGGTGAGAGTTCTGTCAGAAGTATGCAGAATCATCGGGATCGCTATTTTCGAGCTATTTAATGCGAGAAACACGTTTTCTGGGGTTTTCACCACTCCACAGTTCGTTGGATATGCAGAACAGGAGATATCTTGGTTTTCGTAGGGTTTCTAGAAGAGACATGCATTTTCTGCGATAATCTTGGTGAGTCTTCTGTCAGAAGTATGCAGAATCATCGAGATCCCTCTTTTCGAGCTAGTTAATGCGAGAAACACGTTTTCTGGGGTTTTCACCACTCCACAGTTCGTTGGATATGCAGAACAGGAGATATCTTGGTTTTCGTGGGGTTTCTAGCAGAGATATGCATTTTCTGCGATAATCATGGTGAGACTTCTGTTAGAAGTATGCAGAATCATCGAGATCGCACTTTTCAATCAATTTAATGCGAGAAACACGTTATCTGGTTTTTTCACCACTACACCGTGCCTTTGATATGCAGTACCAGCGATATCTTGGTTTTCGTGGGGTTTCAAGCTGAGATATGCATTTTTTACGATAATCTTGGTGAGACTTCTGTCCGAAGTATGCTTAATCATCGAGATCGCTCTATTCGAGCTATTTAATGTGAGAAACACGTTATCTGGTGTTTCCAGCACTCCACAGTGCGTTTTATATGCAGTACCAGCGATATCTTGGCTTTCGTGGGGTGTCAAGCTGAGATATGCATTGTCTGCGATAATCTAGGTGAGACTTCTGTCCGAAGTATGCAGAATCATCGAGATCGCTCTTTTCGAGCTATTTATTGCGAGAAACACGTTATCTGGTTTTTTCACCACTACACAGTGCCTTTGATATGCAGTACCAGCGATATCTTGGTTTTCGTGGGGTTTCAAGCTGAGATATGCATTTTTTACGATAATCTTGGTGAGACTTCTGTCCGAAGTATGCTTAATCATCGAGATCGCTCTATTCGAGCTATTTAATGTGAGAAACACGTTATCTGGTGTTTCCAGCACTCCACAGTGCGTTTTATATGCAGAACCAGCGATATCTTGGCTTTGGTGGGGTTTCAAGCTGAGATATGCATTGTCTGCGATAATCAAGGTGAGACTTCTGTCCGAAGTATGCAGATTCATCGAGATCGTACTTTTCGAGCCATTTTATGCGAGAAACACGTTTTCTGGGGTTTTCACCACTCCACAGTTCGTTGGATATGCAGAACAGGTGATATCTTGGTTTTCGAGGGGTTTCAAGCTGAGATATGCATTTGCTGCGATAAACTTGGAGAGACTTCTGTCCGAAGTATGCTGAATCATCGAGATCGCACTTTTCGAGCTAGTTAATGCGAGAAAAACCTTATCTGGTGTTTTCACCACCCCACAGTGCGTTTGATATGAGGAACCGGCGATATCTGGGTTTTCGTGGGGTTTCAAGCTGAGATATGCATTTTCTGCGATAATCTTGGTGAGACCTCTGTCCGATGTATGCAGAAACATCGAGATCGCTCTTTTCGACCTATTTAATGCGAGAAACACGTTATCTGGTGTTTTCACCACTCCACAGTGCGTTTGATATGCAGAACCAGCGATATCTTGGTTTTCGTGGGGGTTCAATCTGAGATATGCACATTCTATGATAATCTTGGTGAGACTTCTGTCAGAAGTATGCAGAATCATCGGCATCTCCCTTTTCGACCTATTTAATGCGAGAAACACGTTCTCTGGTTGTTTTCACCACTCCAGAGTGCGATTGATATGCAGAACCGGCGATATCTTGATTTTCGTGGTGTTTCCAGCTGAGATATGCATTTTCTGCCATAATCTTGGTGAGACTTCTGTCAGACGTATGCAGAATCATCGGCATCTCCCTTTTCGACCTATTTAATGCGAGAAACACGTTCTCTGGTTGTTTTCACCACTCCACAGTGGGTTTGATATGCAGAACCGGCGACATCTTGATTTTCGTGAGGTTTCAAGCTGAGATATGCATTTTCAGCGATAATCTTGGTGAGTCTTTTGTCAGAGGTATGCACAATCTTCGAGATCGCTCTTTTCGAGCAACTTAATGCGGGAAACACGATATCTGGTTGTTTTCACCACTCCACAGTGCGTTTGATATGCAGAACGGGCGACATCTTGATTTTCGTGGTGTTTCCAGCTGAGATATGCATTTTCTGCGATAATCTTGGTGAGTCTTCTGTCAGAAGTATGCAGAATCATCGAGATCCCTCTTTTCGAGCTAGTTAATGCGAGAAACACATTTTCTGGTGTTTTCACCACTCCACAGTGCGTTTGATATGCGGAACCAGCGACATCTTGGATTTCGTCGGGTTTCAAGCTGAGACATGCATTTTCTGCGATAATCTTGGTGAGTCTTCTGTCAGAAGTATGCAGAATCATCGAGTTCCCTCTTTTCGAGCTAGTTAATGCGAGAAACACGTTATCTGGTGTTTTCACCACTCCATAGTGCGTTTGATATGCAGAACCGGCGACATCTTGGCTGTCGTAGGGTATCAAGCTGAGATATGCATTTTCTACCATAATCTTGGTGAGAGTTCTGTCAGACGTATGCAGAATCATCGGGATCGCTATTTTCGAGCTATTTAATGCGAGAAACACGTTTTCTGGGGTTTTCACCACTCCACAGTTCGTTGGATATGCAGAACAGGAGATATCTTGGTTTTCGTAGGGTTTCTAGCAGAGACATGCATTTTCTGCGATAATCTTGGTGAGTCTTCTGTCAGAAGTATGCAGAATCATCGAGATCCCTCTTTTCGAGCTAGTTAATGCGAGAAACACGTTTTCTGGGGTTTTCACCACTCCACAGTTCGTTGGATATGCAGAACAGGAGATACCTTGGTTTTCGTGGGGTTTCTAGCAGAGATATGCATTTTCTGCGATAATCATGGTGAGACTTCTGTTAGAAGTATGCAGAATCATCGAGATCGCACTTTTCATCAATTTAATGCGAGAAACACGTTGTCTGGTGTTTTCACCACTCCACAGTTGGTTTGATATGCAGAAAAGGCGATGTTTGGTTTTCGTCGGGTTTCAAGCTGAGATATGCATTTTCTGCGATAATCTTGGTGAGACTTCAGTCAGAAATATGCAGAATCTTCTAGATCGCTCTTTTCGAGCTATTTAATGCGAAAAAACAAGTTTTCTGGTGTTTTCACCACTCCACAGTTCGTTGGATATGCAGAACAGGAGATATCTTGGTTTTCGTGGGGTTTCTAGCAGAGACATGCATTTTCAGCGATAATCTTGGTGAGTCTTCTGTCAGAAGTATGCAGAATCATCGAGATCCCTCTTTTCGAGCTAGTTAATGCGAGAAACACGTTATCTGGTTTTTTCACCACTACACAGTGCCTTTGATATGCAGTACCAGCGATATCTTGGTTTTCGTGGGGTTTCAAGCTGAGATATGCATTTTTTACGATAATCTTGGTGAGACTTCTGTCCGAAGTATGCTTAATCATCGAGATCGCTCTATTCGAGCTATTTAATGTGAGAAACACGTTATCTGGTGTTTCCAGCACTCCACAGTGCGTTTTATATGCAGAACCAGCGATATCTTGGCTTTCGTGGGGTTTCAAGCTGAGATATGCATTGTCTGCGATAATCTAGGTGAGACTTCTGTCCGAAGTATGCAGATTCATCGAGATCGTACTTTTCGAGCTATTTTACGCGAGAAACACGTTTTCTGGGGTTTTCACCTCTCCACAGTTCGTTGGATATGCAGAACAGGTGATATCTTGGTTTTCGAGGGGTTTCAAGCTGAGATATGCATTTTCTGCGATAATCTTGGTGAGACTTCTGTCAGACGTATGCAGAATCATCGGCATCTCCCTTTTCGACCTATTTAATGCGAGAAACACGTTCTCTGGTTGTTTTCACCACTCCACAGTGGGTTTGATATGCAGAACCGGCGACATCTTGATTTTCGTGAGGTTTCAAGCTGAGATATGCATTTTCAGCGATAATCTTGGTGAGTCTTTTGTCAGAAGTATGCAGAATCTTCGAGATCGCCCTTTTCGAGCAACTTAATGCGAGAAACACGATATCTGGTTGTTTTCACCACTCCACAGTGCGTTTGATATGCAGAACGGGCGACATCTTGATTTTCGTGGTGTTTCCAGCTGAGATATGCATTGTCTGCGATAATCTAGGTGAGACTTCTGTCCGAAGTATGCAGATTCATCGAGATCGTACTTTTCGAGCTATTTTATGCGAGAAACACGTTTTCTGGGGTTTTCACCACTCCACAGTTCGTTGGATATGCAGAACAGGTGATATCTTGGTTTTCGAGGGGTTTCAAGCTGAGATATGCATTTTATGCGATAATCTTGGTGAGACTTCTGTCAGACGTATGCAGAATCATCGGCATCTCCCTTTTCGACCTATTTAATGCGAGAAACACGTTCTCTGGTTGTTTTCACCACTCCACAGTGGGTTTGATATGCAGAACCGGCGACATCTTGATTTTCGTGAGGTTTCAAGCTGAGATATGCATTATCAGCGATAATCTTGGTGAGTCTTTTGTCAGAAGTATGCAGAATCTTCGAGATCGCTCTTTTCGAGCAACTTAATGCGAGAAACACGATATCTGGTTGTTTTCACCACTCCACAGTGCGTTTGATATGCAGAACGGGCGACATCTTGATTTTCGTGGTGTTTCCAGCTGAGATATGCATTTTCTGCGATAATCTTGGTGAGTCTTCTGTCAGAAGTATGCAGAATCATCGAGATCCCTCTTTTCGAGCTATTCAATGCGAGAAACACGTTAATTGGTGTTTTCACCACTCCACAGTGCGTTTGATATGCGGAACCAGCGACATCTTGATTTTCGTGAGGTTTCAAGCTGAGATATGCATTTTCAGCGATAATCTTGGTGAGTCTTTTGTCAGAAGTATGCAGAATCTTCGAGATCGCTCTTTTCGAGCAACTTAATGCGGGAAACACGATATCTGGTTGTTTTCACCACTCCACAGTGCGTTTGATATGCAGAACGGGCGACATCTTGATTTTCGTGGTGTTTCCAGCTGAGATATGCATTTTCTGCGATAATCTTGGTGAGACTTCTGTCAGAAGTATGCAGAATCATCGAGATCCCTCTTTTCGAGCTATTTAATGCGAGAAACACGTTAATTGGTGTTTTCACCACTCCACAGTGCGTTTGATATGCGGAACCAGCGACATCTTGGATTTCGTCGGGTTTCAAGCTGAGACATGCATTTTCTGCGATAATCTTGGTGAGTCTTCTGTCAGAAGTATGCAGAATCATCGAGGTCCCTCTTTTCGAGCAAGTTAATGCGAGAAACACGTTATCTGGTGTTTTCACCACTCCACAGTGCGTTTGATATGCAGAACCGGCGACATCTTGGCTGTCGAAGGGTATCAAGCTGAGATATGCATTTTCTACCATAATCTTGGTGAGAGTTCTGTCAGAAGTATGCAGAATCATCGGGATCGCTATTTTCGAGCTATTTAATGCGAGAAACACGTTTTCTGGGGTTTTCACCACTCCACAGTTCGTTGGATATGCAGAACAGGAGATATCTTGGTTTTCGTAGGGTTTCTAGAAGAGACATGCATTTTCTACGATAATCTTGGTCAGACGTCTGTCAGAAGTATGCAGAATCATCGGGATCCCTCTTTTCGAGCTATTTAATGCGAGAAACACGTTAATTGGTGTTTTCACCACTCCACAGTGCGTTTGATATGCGGAACCAGCGACATCTTGGATTTCGTCGGGTTTCAAGCTGAGACATGCATTTTCTGCGATAATCTTGGTGAGTCTTCTGTCAGAAGTATGCAGAATCATCGAGGTCCCTCTTTTCGAGCAAGTTAATGCGAGAAACACGTTATCTGGTGTTTTCACCACTCCACAGTGCGTTTGATATGCAGAACCGGCGACATCTTGGCTGTCGAAGGGTATCAAGCTGAGATATGCATTTTCTACCATAATCTTGGTGAGAGTTCTGTCAGAAGTATGCAGAATCATCGGGATCGCTATTTTCGAGCTATTTAATGCGAGAAACACGTTTTCTGGGGTTTTCACCACTCCACAGTTCGTTGGATATGCAGAACAGGAGATATCTTGGTTTTCGTAGGGTTTCTAGCAGAGACATGCATTTTCTGCGATAATCTTGGTGAGTCTTCTGTCAGAAGTATGCAGAATCATCGAGATCCCTCTTTTCGAGCAAGTTAATGCGAGAAACACGTTTTCTGGGGTTTTCACCACTCCACAGTTCGTTGGATATGCAGAACAGGAGATATCTTGGTTTTCGTGGGGTTTCTAGCAGAGATATGCATTTTCTGCGATAATCATGGTGAGACTTCTGTTAGAAGTATGCAGAATCATCGAGATCGCACTTTTCAATCAATTTAATGCGAGAAACACGTTATCTGGTTTTTTCACCACTACACCGTGCCTTTGATATGCAGTACCAGCGATATCTTGGTTTTCGTGGGGTTTCAAGCTGAGATATGCATTTTTTACGATAATCTTGGTGAGACTTCTGTCCGAAGTATGCTTAATCATCGAGATCGCTCTATTCGAGCTATTTAATGTGAGAAACACGTTATCTGGTGTTTCCAGCACTCCACAGTGCGTTTTATATGCAGAACCAGCGATATCTTGGCTTTGGTGGGGTTTCAAGCTGAGATATGCATTGTCTGCGATAATCAAGGTGAGACTTCTGTCCGAAGTATGCAGATTCATCGAGATCGTACTTTTCGAGCCATTTTATGCGAGAAACACGTTTTCTGGGGTTTTCACCACTCCACAGTTCGTTGGATATGCAGAACAGGTGATATCTTGGTTTTCGAGGGGTTTCAAGCTGAGATATGCATTTGCTGCGATAAACTTGGAGAGACTTCTGTCCGAAGTATGCTGAATCATCGAGATCGCACTTTTCGAGCTAGTTAATGCGTGAAAAACCTTATCTGGTGTTTTCACCACCCCACAGTGCGTTTGATATGCAGAACCGGCGATATCTTGGTTTTCGTGGGGTTTCAAGCTGAGATATGCATTTTTTACGATAATCATGGTGAGACTACTGTCCGAAGTATGCAGAATCATCGAGATCGCACTTTTTGAGCTATTTAATGCGAGAAACACGATATCTGGTGTTTTCAGCACTCAACAGTGCGTATGATATGCAGAACCGACGATATCCTGGTTTTCGTGGGGTTTCAAGCCCAGATATGCATTTTATGCGATAATCTTGGTGAGGCTTCTGTCCGAAGTATGCAGAGTCATCGAGATCGTACTTTTCGAGCTATTTAATGCGAGAAACACGTTTTCTGGGGTTTTCACCACACCACAGTTCGTTGGATATGCAGAACAGGTGATATCTTGGTGTTCGTGGGGTTTCAAGCTGAGATATGCACTTTTTACGATAATCTTGGTGAGACTTCTGTCCGAAGTATGCTTAATCATCGAGATCGCTCTATTCGAACTATTTAATGCGACAAAACGTTATCTGGTGTTTTCAGCACTCCACAGTGCGTTTGATATGCAGAACCAGTGATACATCAGTTTTCGTGGGGTTTCAAGCTGAGATATGCATTTTCTACGATAATCTTGGTGAGACTTCTCTCAGAAGGATGCAGAATCTTCGAGATCGCTCTTTTCGAGCTACTTAATGCGAGATACACGTTATCTGGTGATTTCACCACTCCACAGTGCGTTTGACATTCAGTACCGGCGACATCTTGGATTTCGTCGGGGTTCAAGCTGAGATATGCATTTTCTACGATGATCTTGGTGAGACTTCTGTCAGAAGTATGCAGAATAATCTAGATCGTTCTTTTCGAGCTATTTAATTCGAGAAACACGTTATCTGGTTGTTTTTACCACTCCACAGTGCGTTTGATATGCAGAAGCGGCGACATCTTGATTTTCGTGAGATTTCAAGCTGAGGTATGCATTTTCTGCGATAAGCTTGGTGAGACTTCTGTTAGAAGTATGCAGAATCATCTAGATCGCCCGTTTCGAGCTATCTAATGCGAAAAAACAAGTTTTCTGGTGTTTTCACCACACCACAGTCCGTTTGATATGCAGAACCGGCGACATCTTGGATTTCGTCGGGGTTCAATCTGAGATATGCACATTCTATGATAATCTTGGTGAGACTTCTGTCAGAAGTATGCAGAATCATCGGCATCTCCCTTTTCGACCTATTTAATGCGAGAAACACGTTCTCTGGTTGTTTTCACCACTCCACAGTGCGTTTGATATGCAGAACGGGCGACATCTTGATTTTCGTGGTGTTTCCAGCTGAGATATGCATTTTCTGCGATAATCTTGGTGAGTCTTCTGTCAGAAGTATGCAGAATCATCGAGATCCCTCTTTTCGAGCTATTTAATGCGAGAAACACGTTAATTGGTGTTTTCACCACTCCACAGTGCGTTTGATATGCGGAACCAGCGACATCTTGGATTTCGTCGGGTTTCAAGCTGAGACATGCATTTTCTGCGATAATCTTGGTGAGTCTTCTGTCAGAAGTATGCAGAATCATCGAGGTCCCTCTTTTCGAGCAAGTTAATGCGAGAAACACGTTATCTGGTGTTTTCACCACTCCACAGTGCGTTTGATATGCAGAACCGGCGACATCTTGGCTGTCGAAGGGTATCAAGCTGAGATATGCATTTTCTACCATAATCTTGGTGAGAGTTCTGTCAGAAGTATGCAGAATCATCGGGATCGCTATTTTCGAGCTATTTAATGCGAGAAACACGTTTTCTGGGGTTTTCACCACTCCACAGTTCGTTGGATATGCAGAACAGGAGATATCTTGGTTTTCGTAGGGTTTCTAGAAGAGACATGCATTTTCTGCGATAATCTTGGTGAGTCTTCTGTCAGAAGTATGCAGAATCATCGAGATCCCTCTTTTCGAGCTAGTTAATGCGAGAAACACGTTTTCTGGGGTTTTCACCACTCCACAGTTCGTTGGATATGCAGAACAGGAGATATCTTGGTTTTCGTGGGGTTTCTAGCAGAGATATGCATTTTCTGCGATAATCATGGTGAGACTTCTGTTAGAAGTATGCAGAATCATCGAGATCGCACTTTTCAATCAATTTAATGCGAGAAACACGTTATCTGGTTTTTTCACCACTACACCGTGCCTTTGATATGCAGTACCAGCGATATCTTGGTTTTCGTGGGGTTTCAAGCTGAGATATGCATTTTTTACGATAATCTTGGTGAGACTTCTGTCCGAAGTATGCTTAATCATCGAGATCGCTCTATTCGAGCTATTTAATGTGAGAAACACGTTATCTGGTGTTTCCAGCACTCCACAGTGCGTTTTATATGCAGTACCAGCGATATCTTGGCTTTCGTGGGGTTTCAAGCTGAGATATGCATTGTCTGCGATAATCTAGGTGAGACTTCTGTCCGAAGTATGCAGAATCATCGAGATCGCTCTTTTCGAGCTATTTATTGCGAGAAACACGTTATCTGGTTTTTTCACCACTACACAGTGCCTTTGATATGCAGTACCAGCGATATCTTGGTTTTCGTGGGGTTTCAAGCTGAGATATGCATTTTTTACGATAATCTTGGTGAGACTTCTGTCCGAAGTATGCTTAATCATCGAGATCGCTCTATTCGAGCTATTTAATGTGAGAAACACGTTATCTGGTGTTTCCAGCACTCCACAGTGCGTTTTATATGCAGAACCAGCGATATCTTGGCTTTGGTGGGGTTTCAAGCTGAGATATGCATTGTCTGCGATAATCAAGGTGAGACTTCTGTCCGAAGTATGCAGATTCATCGAGATCGTACTTTTCGAGCCATTTTATGCGAGAAACACGTTTTCTGGGGTTTTCACCACTCCACAGTTCGTTGGATATGCAGAACAGGTGATATCTTGGTTTTCGAGGGGTTTCAAGCTGAGATATGCATTTGCTGCGATAAACTTGGTGAGACTTCTGTCCGAAGTATGCTGAATCATCGAGATCGCACTTTTCGAGCTAGTTAATGCGAGAAAAACCTTATCTGGTGTTTTCACCACCCCACAGTGCGTTTGATATGCAGAACCGGCGATATCTGGGTTTTCGTGGGGTTTCAAGCTGAGATATGCATTTTCTGCGATAATCTTGGTGAGACCTCTGTCCGAAGTATGCAGAAACATCGAGATCGCTCTTTTCGACCTATTTAATGCGAGAAACACGTTATCTGGTGTTTTCACCACTCCACAGTGCGTTTGATATGCAGAACCAGCGATATCTTGGTTTTCGTGGGGGTTCAATCTGAGATATGCACATTCTATGATAATCTTGGTGAGACTTCTGTCAGAAGTATGCAGAATCATCGGCATCTCCCTTTTCGACCTATTTAATGCGAGAAACACGTTCTCTGGTTGTTTTCACCACTCCAGAGTGCGATTGATATGCAGAACCGGCGATATCTTGATTTTCGTGGTGTTTCCAGCTGAGATATGCATTTTCTGCCATAATCTTGGTGAGACTTCTGTCAGACGTATGCAGAATCATCGGCATCTCCCTTTTCGACCTATTTAATGCGAGAAACACGTTCTCTGGTTGTTTTCACCACTCCACAGTGGGTTTGATATGCAGAACCGGCGACATCTTGATTTTCGTGAGGTTTCAAGCTGAGATATGCATTTTCAGCGATAATCTTGGTGAGTCTTTTGTCAGAGGTATGCACAATCTTCGAGATCGCTCTTTTCGAGCAACTTAATGCGGGAAACACGATATCTGGTTGTTTTCACCACTCCACAGTGCGGTTGATATGCAGAACGGGCGACATCTTGATTTTCGTGGTGTTTCCAGCTGAGATATGCATTTTCTGCGATAATCTTGGTGAGTCTTCTGTCAGAAGTATGCAGAATCATCGAGATCCCTCTTTTCGAGCTAGTTAATGCGAGAAACACATTTTCTGGTGTTTTCACCACTCCACAGTGCGTTTGATATGCGGAACCAGCGACATCTTGGATTTCGTCGGGTTTCAAGCTGAGACATGCATTTTCTGCGATAATCTTGGTGAGTCTTCTGTCAGAAGTATGCAGAATCATCGAGTTCCCTCTTTTCGAGCTAGTTAATGCGAGAAACACGTTATCTGGTGTTTTCACCACTCCATAGTGCGTTTGATATGCAGAACCGGCGACATCTTGGCTGTCGTAGGGTATCAAGCTGAGATATGCATTTTCTACCATAATCTTGGTGAGAGTTCTGTCAGAAGTATGCAGAATCATCGGGATCGCTATTTTCGAGCTATTTAATGCGAGAAACACGTTTTCTGGGGTTTTCACCACTCCACAGTTCGTTGGATATGCAGAACAGGAGATATCTTGGTTTTCGTAGGGTTTCTAGCAGAGACATGCATTTTCTGCGATAATCTTGGTGAGTCTTCTGTCAGAAGTATGCAGAATCATCGAGATCCCTCTTTTCGAGCTAGTTAATGCGAGAAACACGTTTTCTGGGGTTTTCACCACTCCACAGTTCGTTGGATATGCAGAACAGGAGATATCTTGGTTTTCGTGGGGTTTCTAGCAGAGATATGCATTTTCTGCGATAATCATGGTGAGACTTCTGTTAGAAGTATGCAGAATCATCGAGATCGCACTTTTCATCAATTTAATGCGAGAAACACGTTGTCTGGTGTTTTCACCACTCCACAGTTGGTTTGATATGCAGAAAAGGCGATGTTTGGTTTTCGTCGGGTTTCAAGCTGAGATATGCATTTTCTGCGATAATCTTGGTGAGACTTCAGTCAGAAATATGCAGAATCTTCTAGATCGCTCTTTTCGAGCTATTTAATGCGAAAAAACAAGTTTTCTGGTGTTTTCACCACTCCACAGTTCGTTGGATATGCAGAACAGGAGATATCTTGGTTTTCGTGGGGTTTCTAGCAGAGACATGCATTTTCAGCGATAATCTTGGTGAGTCTTCTGTCAGAAGTATGCAGAATCATCGAGATCCCTCTTTTCGAGCTAGTTAATGCGAGAAACACGTTATCTGGTTTTTTCACCACTACACAGTGCCTTTGATATGCAGTACCAGCGATATCTTGGTTTTCGTGGGGTTTCAAGCTGAGATATGCATTTTTTACGATAATCTTGGTGAGACTTCTGTCCGAAGTATGCTTAATCATCGAGATCGCTCTATTCGAGCTATTTAATGTGAGAAACACGTTATCTGGTGTTTCCAGCACTCCACAGTGCGTTTTATATGCAGAACCAGCGATATCTTGGCTTTCGTGGGGTTTCAAGCTGAGATATGCATTGTCTGCGATAATCTAGGTGAGACTTCTGTCCGAAGTATGCTTAATCATCGAGATCGCTCTATTCGAGCTATTTAATGTGAGAAACACGTTATCTGGTGTTTCCAGCACTCCACAGTGCGTTTTATATGCAGTACCAGCGATATCTTGGTTTTCGAGGGGTTTCAAGCTGAGATATGCATTTTCTGCGATAATCTTGGTGAGACTTCTGTCAGACGTATGCAGAATCATCGGCATCTCCCTTTTCGACCTATTTAATGCGAGAAACACGTTAATTGGTGTTTTCACCACTCCACAGTGCGTTTGATATGCAGAACCGGCGACATCTTGGCTGTCATAGGGTATCAAGCTGAGATATGCATTTTCTACCATAATCTTGGTGAGAGTTCTGTCAGAAGTATGCAGAATCATCGGGATCGCTATTTTCGAGCTATTTAATGCGAGAAACACGTTTTCTGGGGTTTTCACCACTCCACAGTTCGTTGGATATGCAGAACAGGAGATATCTTGGTTTTCGTAGGGTTTCTAGCAGAGACATGCATTTTCTGCGATAATCTTGGTGAGTCTTCTGTCAGAAGTATGCAGAATCATCGAGATCCCTCTTTTCGAGCTAGTTAATGCGAGGAACACGTTTTCTGGGGTTTTCACCACTCCACAGTTCGTTGGATATGCAGAACAGGAGATATCTTGGTTTTCGTGGGGTTTCTAGCAGAGATATTCATTTTCTGCGATAATCATGGTGAGACTTCTGTTAGAAGTATGCAGAACCATCGAGATCGCACTTTTCAATCAATTTAATGCGAGAAACACGTTGTCTGGTGTTTTCACCCCTCCACAGTTGGTTTGATATGCAGAACAGGCGATGTTTGGTTTTCGTCGGGTTTCAAGCTGAGATATGCATTTTCTGCGATAATCTTGGTGAGACTTCAGTCAGAAATATGCAGAATCTTCTAGATCGCACTTTTCGAGCTATTTAATGCGAAAAAACAAGTTTTCTGGTGTTTTTACCACTCCACAGTTCGTTGGATATGCAGAACAGGAGATATCTTGGTTTTCGTGGGGTTTCTAGCAGAGACATGCATTTTCTGCGATAATCTTGGTGAGTCTTCTGTCAGAAGTATGCAGAATCATCGAGATCCCTCTTTACGAGCTAGTTAATGCGAGAAACACGTTTTCTGGGGTTTTCACCACTCCACAGTTCGTTGGATATGCAGAACAGGAGATATCTTGGTTTTCGTGGGGTTTCTAGCTGAGATATGCATTTTTTACGATAATCTTGGTGAGACTTCTGTCCGAAGTATGCAGAATCATCGAGATCGCTCTTTTCGAGCTATTTATTGCGAGAAACACGTTATCTGGTTTTTTCACCACTACACAGTGCCTTTGATATGCAGTACCAGCGATATCTTGGTTTTCGTGGGGTTTCAAGCTGAGATATGCATTTTTTACGATAATCTTGGTGAGACTTCTGTCCGAAGTATGCTTAATCATCGAGATCGCTCTATTCGAGCTATTTAATGTGAGAAACACGTTATCTGGTGTTTCCAGCACTCCACAGTGCGTTTTATATGCAGAACCAGCGATATCTTTGCTTTCGTGGGGTTTCAAGCTGAGATATGCATTGTCTGCGATAATCTAGGTGAGACTTCTGTCCGAAGTATGCAGATTCATCGAGATCGTACTTTTCGAGCCATTTTATGCGAGAAACACGTTTTCTGGGGTTTTCACCACTCCACAGTTCGTTGGATATGCAGAACAGGTGATATCTTGGTTTTCGAGGGGTTTCAAGCTGAGATATGCATTTTCTGCGATAAACTTGGAGAGACTTCTGTCCGAAGTATGCTGAATCATCGAGATCGCACTTTTCGAGCTAGTTAATGCGAGAAAAACCTTATCTGGTGTTTTCACCACCCCACAGTGCGTTTGATATGCAGAACCGGCGATATCTGGGTTTTCGTGGGGTTTCAAGCTGAGATATGCATTTTCTGCGATAATCTTGGTGAGACCTCTGTCCGAAGTATGCAGAAACATCGAGATCGCTCTTTTCTACCTATTTAATGCGAGAAACACGTTATCTGGTGTTTTCACCACTCCACAGAGCGTTTGATATGCAGAACCAGCGATATCTTGGTGTTCGTGGGGTTTCAAGCTGAGATATGCATTTTTTACGATAATCATGGTGAGATTATAGTCCGAAGTGTGCAGAATCATCGAGATCGCTCTTTTCGAGCTATTTAATGCGAGAAACGCGTTTTCTGGGGTTTTCACCACTCCACAGTTCGTTGGATATGCAGAACAGGTGATATCTTGGGTTTCGAGGGGTTTCAAGCTGAGATATGCATTTTCTGCGATAAACTTGGAGAGACTTCTGTCCGAAGTATGCTGAATCATCGAGATCGCACTTTTCGAGCTAGTTAATGCGAGAAAAACCTTATCTGGTGTTTTCACCACTCCACAGTGCGTTTGATATGCAGTACCAGCGATATCTTGGTTTTCGTGGGGTTTCAAGCTGAGATATGCATTTTTTACGATAATCTTGGTGAGACATCTGTCCGAAGTATGCAGAATCATCGAGATCGCTCTATTCGAACTATTTAATGCGACAAAACGTTATCTGGTGTTTTCAGCACTCCACAGTGCGTTTGATATGCAGAACCAGCGATATCTCTGTTTTCGTGGGGTTTCAAGCTGAGACATGCATTTTCTGCGATAATCTTGGGGAGTCTTCTGTCAGAAGTATGCAGAATCATCGAGGTCCCTCTTTTCGAGCTAGTTAATGCGAGAAACATGTTATCTGGTGTTTTCACCACTCCACAGTGCGTTTGATATGCAGAACCGGCGACATCTTGGCTGTCGTAGGGTATCAAGCTGAGATATGCATTTTCTACCATAATCTTGGTGAGAGTTCTGTCAGAAGTATGCAGAATCATCGGGATCGCTATTTTCGAGCTATTTAATGCGAGAAACACGTTTTCTGGGGTTTTCACCACTCCACAGTTCGTTGGATATGCAGAACAGGAGATATCTTGGTTTTCGTAGGGTTTCTAGCAGAGACATGCATTTTCTGCGATAATCTTGGTGAGTCTTCTGTCAGAAGTATGCAGAATCATCGAGATCCCTCTTTACGAGCTAGTTAATGCGAGAAACACGTTTTCTGGGGTTTTCACCACTCCACAGTTCGTTGGATATGCAGAACAGGAGATATCTTGGTTTTCGTGGGGTTTCTAGCTGAGATATGCATTTTTTACGATAATCTTGGTGAGACTTCTGTCCGAAGTATGCAGAATCATCGAGATCGCTCTTTTCGAGCTATTTATTGCGAGAAACACGTTATCTGGTTTTTTCACCACTACACAGTGCCTTTGATATGCAGTACCAGCGATATCTTGGTTTTCGTGGGGTTTCAAGCTGAGATATGCATTTTTTACGATAATCTTGGTGAGACTTCTGTCCGAAGTATGCTTAATCATCGAGATCGCTCTATTCGAGCTATTTAATGTGAGAAACACGTTATCTGGTGTTTCCAGCACTCCACAGTGCGTTTTATATGCAGAACCAGCGATATCTTTGCTTTCGTGGGGTTTCAAGCTGAGATATGCATTGTCTGCGATAATCTAGGTGAGACTTCTGTCCGAAGTATGCAGATTCATCGAGATCGTACTTTTCGAGCCATTTTATGCGAGAAACACGTTTTCTGGGGTTTTCACCACTCCACAGTTCGTTGGATATGCAGAACAGGTGATATCTTGGTTTTCGAGGGGTTTCAAGCTGAGATATGCATTTTCTGCGATAAACTTGGAGAGACTTCTGTCCGAAGTATGCTGAATCATCGAGATCGCACTTTTCGAGCTAGTTAATGCGAGAAAAACCTTATCTGGTGTTTTCACCACCCCACAGTGCGTTTGATATGCAGAACCGGCGATATCTGGGTTTTCGTGGGGTTTCAAGCTGAGATATGCATTTTCTGCGATAATCTTGGTGAGACCTCTGTCCGAAGTATGCAGAAACATCGAGATCGCTCTTTTCGACCTATTTAATGCGAGAAACACGTTATCTGGTGTTTTCACCACTCCACAGAGCGTTTGATATGCAGAACCAGCGATATCTTGGTGTTCGTGGGGTTTCAAGCTGAGATATGCATTTTTTACGATAATCATGGTGAGATTATAGTCCGAAGTGTGCAGAATCATCGAGATCGCTCTTTTCGAGCTATTTAATGCGAGAAACGCGTTTTCTGGGGTTTTCACCACTCCACAGTTCGTTGGATATGCAGAACAGGTGATATCTTGGGTTTCGAGGGGTTTCAAGCTGAGATATGCATTTTCTGCGATAAACTTGGAGAGACTTCTGTCCGAAGTATGCTGAATCATCGAGATCGCACTTTTCGAGCTAGTTAATGCGAGAAAAACCTTATCTGGTGTTTTCACCACTCCACAGTGCGTTTGATATGCAGTACCAGCGATATCTTGGTTTTCGTGGGGTTTCAAGCTGAGATATGCATTTTTTACGATAATCTTGGTGAGACATCTGTCCGAAGTATGCAGAATCATCGAGATCGCTCTATTCGAACTATTTAATGCGACAAAACGTTATCTGGTGTTTTCAGCACTCCACAGTGCGTTTGATATGCAGAACCAGCGATATCTCTGTTTTCGTGGGGTTTCAAGCTGAGACATGCATTTTCTGCGATAATCTTGGGGAGTCTTCTGTCAGAAGTATGCAGAATCATCGAGGTCCCTCTTTTCGAGCTAGTTAATGCGAGAAACATGTTATCTGGTGTTTTCACCACTCCACAGTGCGTTTGATATGCAGAACCGGCGACATCTTGGCTGTCGTAGGGTATCAAGCTGAGATATGCATTTTCTACCATAATCTTGGTGAGAGTTCTGTCAGAAGTATGCAGAATCATCGGGATCGCTATTTTCGAGCTATTTAATGCGAGAAACACGTTTTCTGGGGTTTTCACCACTCCACAGTTCGTTGGATATGCAGAACAGGAGATATCTTGGTTTTCGTAGGGTTTCTAGCAGAGACATGCATTTTCTGCGATAATCTTGGTGAGTCTTCTGTCAGAAGTATGCAGAATCATCGAGATCCCTCTTTTCGAGCTAGTTAATGCGAGGAACACGTTTTCTGGGGTTTTCACCACTCCACAGTTCGTTGGATATGCAGAACAGGAGATATCTTGGTTTTCGTGGGGTTTCTAGCAGAGATATTCATTTTCTGCGATAATCATGGTGAGACTTCTGTTAGAAGTATGCAGAACCATCGAGACCGCACTTTTCAATCAATTTAATGCGAGAAACACGTTGTCTGGTGTTTTCACCCCTCCACAGTTGGTTTGATATGCAGAACAGGCGATGTTTGGTTTTCGTCGGGTTTCAAGCTGAGATATGCATTTTCTGCGATAATCTTGGTGAGACTTCAGTCAGAAATATGCAGAATCTTCTAGATCGCTCTTTTCGAGCTATTTAATGCGAAAAAACCAGTTTTCTGGTGTTTTTACCACTCCACAGTTCGTTGGATATGCAGAACAGGAGATATCTTGGTTTTCGTGGGGTTTCAGGCAGAGACATGCATTTTCTGCGATAATCTTGGTGAGTCTTCTGTCAGAAGTATGCAGAATCATCGAGATCCCTCTTTTCGAGCTAGTTAATGCGAGAAACACGTTTTCTGGGGTTTTCACCACTCCACAGTTCGTTGGATATGCAGAACAGGAGATATCTTGGTTTTCGTGGGGTTTCTAGCTGAGATATGCATTTTTTACGATAATCTTGGTGAGACTTCTGTCCGAAGTATGCAGAATCATCGAGATCGCTCTTTTCGAGCTATTTATTGCGAGAAACACGTTATCTGGTTTTTTCACCACTACACAGTGCCTTTGATATGCAGTACCAGCGATATCTTGGTTTTCGTGGGGTTTCAAGCTGAGATCTGCATTTTTTACGATAATCTTGGTGAGACTTCTGTCCGAAGTATGCTTAATCATCGAGATCGCTCTATTCGAGCTATTTAATGTGAGAAACACGTTATCTGGTGTTTCCAGCACTCCACAGTGCGTTTTATATGCAGAACCAGCGATATCTTTGCTTTCGTGGGGTTTCAAGCTGAGATATGCATTGTCTGCGATAATCCAGGTGAGACTTCTGTCCGAAGTATGCAGATTCATCGAGATCGTACTTTTCGAGCCATTTTATGCGAGAAACACGTTTTCTGGGGTTTTCACCACTCCACAGTTCGTTGGATATGCAGAACAGGTGATATCTTGGTTTTCGAGGGGTTTCAAGCTGAGATATGCATTTTCTGCGATAAACTTGGAGAGACTTCTGTCCGAAGTATGCTGAATCATCGAGATCGCACTTTTCGAGCTAGTTAATGCGAGAAAAACCTTATCTGGTGTTTTCACCACCCCACAGTGCGTTTGATATGCAGAACCGGCGATATCTGGGTTTTCGTGGGGTTTCAAGCTGAGATATGCATTTTCTGCGATAATCTTGGTGAGACCTCTGTCCGAAGTATGCAGAAACATCGAGATCGCTCTTTTCGACCTATTTAATGCGAGAAACATGTTATCTGGTGTTTTCACCACTCCACAGAGCGTTTGATATGCAGAACCAGCGATATCTTGGTGTTCGTGGGGTTTCAAGCTGAGATATGCATTTTTTACGATAATCATGGTGAGATTATAGTCCGAAGTGTGCAGAATCATCGAGATCGCTCTTTTCGAGCTATTTAATGCGAGAAACACGTTTTCTGGGGTTTTCACCACTCCACAGTTCGTTGGATATGCAGAACAGGTGATATCTTGGGTTTCGAGGGGTTTCAAGCTGAGATATGCATTTTCTGCGATAAACTTGGAGAGACTTCTGTCCGAAGTATGCTGAATCATCGAGATCGCACTTTTCGAGCTAGATAATGCGAGAAAAACCTTATCTGGTGTTTTCACCACTCCACAGTGCGTTTGATATGCAGTACCAGCGATATCTTGGTTTTCGTGGGGTTTCAAGCTGAGATATGCATTTTTTACGATAATCTTGGTGAGACATCTGTCCGAAGTATGCAGAATCATCGAGATCGCTCTATTCGAACTATTTAATGCGACAAAACGTTATCTGGTGTTTTCAGCACTCCACAGTGCGTTTGATATGCAGAACCAGCGATATCTCTGTTTTCGTGGGGTTTCAAGCTGAGATATGCACTTTTTACGATAATCTTGGTGAGAGTTCTGTCCGAAGTATGCAGAATCATCGAGATCGCTCTTTTCGAGCTATTTAATGCGAGAAACACGTTATCTGGTATTTCCACCACTCCACACAGCGTTTGATATGCAGTACCATCGATATCTTGGTTTTCGTGGGGTTTCAAGCTGAGATATGCATTTTCTAGGATAATCTTGGTGAGACTTCTGTCCGAAGTATGCTGAATCATCTAGATCGCTCTTTTCGAGCTATTTAATGCGAGAAACACGTTATCTGGTGTTTTCACCACTCCACGGTGCGTTTGATATGCAGAACCGGCGACATCTTGGCTGTCGTAGGGTATCAAGCTGAGATATGCATTTTCTACGATAATCTTGGTGAGACCTCTGTCAGAAGTATGCAGAATCTTCGAGATCGCTCATTTCGATCTATTTAATGCGAGAAACACGTTGTCTAGTGTTTTCACCACTCCACAGAGCGTTTGATATGCAGTACCATCGATATCTTGGTTTTCGTGGGGTTTCAAGCTGAGATATGCATTTTCTAGGATAATCTTAGTGAGACTTCTGTCCGAAGTATGCTGAATCATCTAGATCGCTCTTTTCGAGCTAGTTAATGCGAGAAACACGTTATCTGGCGTTTTCACCACTCAACAGTGCGTATGATATGCAGAACGGACGATATCTTGGTTTTCGTGGGGCTTCAAGCTCAGATATGCATTTTCTGCGATAATCTTGGTGAGACTTCTGTCCGAAGTATGCAGAATCATCGGGATCGCTCTTTTCGTGCTATTTAATGCGAGAAACACGTTTTCTGGGGTTTTCACCACTCCACAGTTCGTAGGATATGCAGAACAGGAGATATCTTGATTTTCGTGGTTTTTCCAGCTGAGATATGCATTTTCAGCGATAATCTTGGTGAGTCTTCTGTCAGAAGTATGCAGAATCTTCGAGATCGCTCATTTCGAGCTAGTTAATGCGAGAAACACGTTATCTGGTGTTTTCACCACTCCACAGTGCGTTTGATATGCAGAACCGGCGACATCTTGGCTGTCGTAGGGTATCAAGCTGAGATATGCATTTTCTACGATAATCTTGGTGAGTCTTCTGTCAGAAGTATGCAGAATCTTCGAGATCGCTCATTTCGAGCTAGTTAATGCGAGAAACACGTTATCTGGTGTTTTCACCACTCCACAGCGCGTTTGATATGCAGAACAGGAGATATCTTGGTTTTCGTGGGGTTTCTAGCAGAGATATGCATTATCTGCGATAATCATGTTGAGACTTCTGTTAGAAGTATGCAGAATCTTCGAGATCGTACTTTTCGAGCTATTTTATGCGAGAAACACGTTTCCTGGGGTTTTCACCACTGCACAGTTCGTTGGATATGCAGAACAGGAGATATCTTGCTTTTCGTGGGTTTTCTAGCAGAGATATGCATTTTCTGCGATAATCATGGTGAGAATTCTGTTAGAAGTATGCAGAATCATCGAGATCGCACATTTCGAGCTACAGAATGCGGGAAACACGATATCTGGTGTTTTCACCACTCCACAGTGCGTTTGATATGCAGAACCGGCAACATCTTGATTTTCGTGAGGTTTCAAGCTGAGATATGCATTTGCTGACATAATATTGGTGAGACTTCAGTCAGAAGTATGCAGAATCATCTAGATCGCTCGTTTCGAGCTATTTAATGCGAAAAAACAAGTTTTCTGGTGTTTTCAACATTCCACAGTGCGTGTGATATGCAGAACCGGCGATATCTTGATTCTCGTGGTGTTTCCAGCTGAGATATGCATTTTCTGCGATAATCTTGGTGAGTCTTCTGTCAGAAGTATGCAGAATCATCTAGATCGCTGTTTTCAAGCTATGTAATGCGAAAAAACAAGTTTTCTGGTGTTTTCAACATTCCACAGTGCGTGTGATATGCAGAACCGGCGATATCTTGATTTTCGTGGTGTTTCCAGCTGAGATATGCATTTTCTGCGATAATCTTTGTAAGTCTTCTGTCAGAAGTATGTAGAACCATCTGGATCGCTCTTTTCGAGTTATTTAATGCGAGAAACACGTTTTCTGGTGTATTCACCACTCCACAGTACGTTTGACATGCAGAACCAGAGATATCTTTGTTTCGGTCGGGTTTCAAGCTGAGATTTGGTATTTTCTACGAGAATCTTGGAGAGACTTCTGTCAGAAGTATGCAGAATCTTCGAGAACGCTCTTTTCGAGCTACATAATGCGAGAAACACGTTATCTGGTGTTTTCACCACTCCACAGTGCGTTTGATATGCAGAACCGGCGACATCTTGGCTTTCGTCGGGCATCAAGCTGAGATATGCATTTTCAACGATAATCTTGGTGAGACTTCTGTCAGAAGTATGCAGAATCATCGGGATCGCTCTTTTCGAGCTATTTAATGCGAGAAACACGTTGTCTGGATGTTTTCACGACTCCACAGTGCGTTTGATATGCAGAACCGGCGACATCTTGATTTTCGTGAGGTTTCAAGCTGAGATATAGATTGTCTATGATAATCTTGGTGCGACTTCAGTCAGAAGTATACAGAATCATCTAGATCGCTCTTTTCAAGCTATTTAATGCGAAAAAACAAATTTTCTGGTGTTTTCAACATTCCACAGTGCGTTTGATATACAGAACCGGCGACATCTTGGATTTCGTCGGGGTTCATACTGAGATATGCATTCTCTGCGATAATCTTGGTGAGTCTTCTGTCAGAAGTATGTAGAACCATCTGGATCGCTCTTTTCGAGCTATTTAATGCGAGAAACACGTTTTCTGGTGTATTCACCACTCCACAGTACGTTTGACATGCAGAACCAGAGATATCTTTGTTTCGGTCGGGTTTCAAGCTGAGATATGGTATTTTCTACGATAATCTTGGAGAGACTTCTGTCAGAAGTATGCAGAATCTTCGAGAACGCTCTTTTCGAGCTACAGAATGCGAGAAACACGATATCTGGTGTTTTCACCACTCCACAGTGCGTTTGATATGCAGAACCGGCGACATCTTGGATTTAGTCGGGTTTCAAGCTCAGATATGCATTTTCTACGATAATCCTGGTGAGACTTCTGTCAGAAGTATGCAGAATCTTCGAGATTGCTCTTTTCGAGCTACTTAATGCGAGAAACACGATTTCGGGTGTTTTCACCACTCCACAGTGCGTTTGATATGCAGAAACTGCGACATCTTGGATTTCGTCGGGGTTCAAACTGAGATATGCATTTTCTGCGATAATCTTGGTGAGTCTTCTGTCAGAAGTATGTAGAATCATCTAGATCGCTCTTTTCGAGCTATTTAATGCGAGAAACACGTTTTCTGGTGTATTCACCACTCCACAGTACGTTTGACATGCAGAACCGGAGATATCTTTGTTTCGGTCGGGTTTCAAGTTGAGATATGCATTTTCTACGATAATCTTGGTGAGACTTCTGTCAGAAGTATGCAGAATCTTCGAGAACGCTCTTTTCGAGCTACATAATGCGAGAAACACGTTATCTGGTGTTTTCACAACTCCACAGTGCGTTTGATATGCAGAACCGGCGACATCTTGGATTTCGTCGGGTTTCAAGCTGAGATATGCATTTTCTACGTTAATCTTTGTGAGACTTCTGTCAGAAGTATGCAGAATCTTCGAGATCGCTCTTTTCGAGCTATTTAATGCGAAAAAACAAGTTTTCTGGTGTTTTCAACATTCCACAGTGCGTTTTATATGCAGAACCGGCGATATCTTGATTTTCGTGGTGTTTCCAGCTGAGATATGCATTTTCTGCGATGATCTTGGTGAGTCTTCTGTCAGAAGTATGCAGAATCATCGAGATCCCTTTTTTCGAGCTATTTAATGCGAGAAACACGTTATCTGGTGTTTTCACCACTCCACATTGCGTTTGATATGCAGAACCGCCGACATCTTGGATTTCGTCGGGTTTCAAGCTGAGATGTGCATTTTCAACGATAATCTTGGTGAGACTTCTGTCAGAAGTATGCAGAATCATCGGGATCGCTCTTTGCGAGCTATTTAATGCGAGAAACACGTTGTCTGGTTGTTTTCACGACTTCACAGTGCGTTTGATATGCAGAACCGGCGACATCTTGATTTTCGTGATGTTTCAAGCTGAGATATGCATTTTCTGCGATAATCTTGGTGAGTCTTCTGTCAGAAGTATGTAGAATCATCTAGATCGCTCTTTTCGAGCTATTTAATGCGAGAAACACGTTTTCTGGTGTATTCACCACTCCACAGTACGTTTGACATGCAGAACCGGAGATATCTTTGTTTCGGTCGGGTTTCAAGTTGAGATATGCATTTTCTTCGATAATCTTGGTGAGACTTCTGTCAGAAGTATGCAGAATCTTCGAGAACGCTCTTTTCGAGCTACATAATGCGAGAAACACGTTATCTGGTGTTTTCACCACTCCACAGTGCGTTTGATATGCAGAAACAGCGACATCATGGCTTTCGTCGGGTATCAAGCTGAGATGTGCATTTTCAACGATAATCTTGGTGAGACTTCTGTCAGAAGTATGCAGAATCATCGGGATCGCTATTTGCGAGCTATTTAATGCGAGAAACACGTTGTCTGGTTGTTTTCACGACTCCACAGTGCGTTTGATATGCAGAACCAGCGACATCTTGATTTTCGTGGTGTTTCCAGCTGAGATATGCATCTTCTGCGATAATCTTGGTGAGTCTTCTGTCAGAAGTATGCAGAATCATCGAGATCCCTTTTTTCGAGCTATTTAATGCGAGAAACACATTATCTGGTGTTTTCACCACTACACATTGCGTTTGATATGCAGAACCGGCGACATCTTGGATTTCGTCGGGTTTCAAGCTGAGATATTCATTTTCAACGATAATCTTGGTGAGACTTCTGTCCGAAGTATGCAGAATCATCGGGATCGCTCTTTTCGAGCTATTTAATGCGAGGAACACGTTGTCTGGTTGTTTTCACGACTTCACAGTGCGTTTGATATGCAGAACCGGCGACATCTTGATTTTCGTGATGTTTCAAGCTGAGATATGCATTTTCTGCGATAATCTTGGTGAGTCTTCTGTCAGAAGTATGTAGAATCATCTAGATCGCTCTTTTCGAGTTATTTAATGCGAGAAACACGTTTTCTGGTGTATTCACCACTCCACAGTACGTTTGACATGCAGAACCGGAGATATCTTTGTTTCGGTCGGGTTTCAAGTTGAGATATGCATTTTCTACGATAATCTTGGTGAGACTTCTGTCAGAAGTATGCAGAATCTTCGAGAACGCTCTTTTCGAGCTACATAATGCGAGAAACACGTTATCTGGTGTTTTCACAACTCCACAGTGCGTTTGATATGCAGAACCGGCGACATCTTGGATTTCGTCGGGTTTCAAGCTGAGATATGCATTTTCTACGTTAATCTTTGTGAGACTTCTGTCAGAAGTATGCAGAATCTTCGAGATCGCTCTTTTCGAGCTATTTAATGCGAAAAAACAAGTTTTCTGGTGTTTTCAACATTCCACAGTGCGTTTTATATGCAGAACCGGCGATATCTTGATTTTCGTGGTGTTTCCAGCTGAGATATGCATTTTCTGCGATGATCTTGGTGAGTCTTCTGTCAGAAGTATGCAGAATCATCGAGATCCCTTTTTTCGAGCTATTTAATGCGAGAAACACGTTATCTGGTGTTTTCACCACTCCACATTGCGTTTGATATGCAGAACCGCCGACATCTTGGATTTCGTCGGGTTTCAAGCTGAGATGTGCATTTTCAACGATAATCTTGGTGAGACTTCTGTCAGAAGTATGCAGAATCATCGGGATCGCTCTTTGCGAGCTATTTAATGCGAGAAACACGTTGTCTGGTTGTTTTCACGACTTCACAGTGCGATTGATATGCAGAACCGGCGACATCTTGATTTTCGTGATGTTTCAAGCTGAGATATGCATTTTCTGCGATAATCTTGGTGAGTCTTCTGTCAGAAGTATGTAGAATCATCTAGATCGCTCTTTTCGAGTTATTTAATGCGAGAAACACGTTTTCTGGTGTATTCACCACTCCACAGTACGTTTGACATGCAGAACCGGAGATATCTTTGTTTCGGTCGGGTTTCAAGTTGAGATATGCATTTTCTTCGATAATCTTGGTGAGACTTCTGTCAGAAGTATGCAGAATCTTCGAGAACGCTCTTTTCGAGCTACATAATGCGAGAAACACGTTATCTGGTGTTTTCACCACTCCACAGTGCGTTTGATATGCAGAAACAGCGACATCTTGGCTTTCGTCGGGTATCAAGCTGAGATGTGCATTTTCAACGATAATCTTGGTGAGACTTCTGTCAGAAGTATGCAGAATCATCGGGATCGCTCTTTGCGAGCTATTTAATGCGAGAAACACCTTGTCTGGTTGTTTTCACGACTCCACAGTGCGTTTGATATGCAGAACCAGCGACATCTTAATTTTCGTGATGTTTCAAGCTGAGATATGGATTTTCTGCGATAATCTTGGTGAGACTTCAGTCAGAAGTATGCAGAATCATCTAGATCGCTCTTTTCAAGCTATTTAATGCGAAAAAACAAGTTTTCTGGTGTTTTCAATATTCCACAGTGCGTTTGATATGCAGAACCGGCGACATCTTGGATTTCGTCGGGTTTCAAGCTGAGATATGCATTTTCTACGATAATCATGGTGAGACTTCTGTCAGAAGTATGCAGAATCATCGGGATCGCTCTTTTCGAGCTATTTAATGCGAGGAACACGTTGTCTGGTTGTTTTCACGACTTCACAGTGCGTTTGATATGCAGAACCGGCGACATCTTGATTTTCGTGATGTTTCAAGCTGAGATATGCATTTTCTGCGATAATCTTGGTGAGTCTTCTGTCAGAAGTATGTAGAATCATCTAGATCGCTCTTTTCGAGCTATTTAATGCGAGAAACACGTTTTCTGGTGTATTCACCACTCCACAGTACGTTTGACATGCAGAACCGGAGATATCTTTGTTTCGGTCGGGTTTCAAGTTGAGATATGCATTTTCTTCGATAATCTTGGTGAGACTTCTGTCAGAAGTATGCAGAATCTTCGAGAACGCTCTTTTCGAGCTACATAATGCGAGAAACACGTTATCTGGTGTTTTCACCACTCCACAGTGCGTTTGATATGCAGAAACAGCGACATCTTGGCTTTCGTCGGGTATCAAGCTGAGATGTGCATTTTCAACGATAATCTTGGTGAGACTTCTGTCAGAAGTATGCAGAATCATCGGGATCGCTCTTTGCGAGCTATTTAATGCGAGAAACACGTTGTCTGGTTGTTTTCACGACTCCACAGTGCGTTTGATATGCAGAACCAGCGACATCTTAATTTTCGTGATGTTTCAAGCTGAGATATGGATTTTCTGCGATAATCTTGGTGAGACTTCAGTCAGAAGTATGCAGAATCATCTAGATCGCTCTTTTCAAGCTATTTAATGCGAAAAAACAAGTTTTCTGGTGTTTTCAATATTCCACAGTGCGTTTGATATGCAGAACCGGCGACATCTTGGATTTCGTCGGGTTTCAAGCTGAGATATGCATTTTCTACGATAATCATGGTGAGACTTCTGTCAGAAGTATGCAGAATCATCGGGATCGCTCTTTTCGAGCTATTTAATGCGAGGAACACGTTGTCTGGTTGTTTTCACGACTTCACAGTGCGTTTGATATGCAGAACCGGCGACATCTTGATTTTCGTGATGTTTCAAGCTGAGATATGCATTTTCTGCGATAATCTTGGTGAGTCTTCTGTCAGAAGTATGTAGAATCATCTAGATCGCTCTTTTCGAGCTATTTAATGCGAGAAACACGTTTTCTGGTGTATTCACCACTCCACAGTACGTTTGACATGCAGAACCGGAGATATCTTTGTTTCGGTCGGGTTTCAAGTTGAGATATGCATTTTCTACGATAATCTTGGTGAGACTTCTGTCAGAAGTATGCAGAATCTTCGAGAACGCTCTTTTCGAGCTACATAATGCGAGAAACACGTTATCTGGTGTTTTCACAACTCCACAGTGCGTTTGATATGCAGAACCGGCGACATCTTGGATTTCGTCGGGTTTCAAGCTGAGATATGCATTTTCTACGTTAATCTTTGTGAGACTTCTGTCAGAAGTATGCAGAATCTTCGAGATCGCTCTTTTCGAGCTATTTAATGCGAAAAAACAAGTTTTCTGGTGTTTTCAACATTCCACAGTGCGTTTTATATGCAGAACCGGCGATATCTTGATTTTCGTGGTGTTTCCAGCTGAGATATGCATTTTCTGCGATGATCTTGGTGAGTCTTCTGTCAGAAGTATGCAGAATCATCGAGATCCCTTTTTTCGAGCTATTTAATGCGAGAAACACGTTATCTGGTGTTTTCACCACTCCACATTGCGTTTGATATGCAGAACCGCCGACATCTTGGATTTCGTCGGGTTTCAAGCTGAGATGTGCATTTTCAACGATAATCTTGGTGAGACTTCTGTCAGAAGTATGCAGAATCTTCGAGAACGCTCTTTTCGAGCTACATAATGCGAGAAACACGTTATCTGGTGTTTTCACCACTCCACAGTGCGTTTGATATGCAGAAACAGCGACATCTTGGCTTTCGTCGGGTATCAAGCTGAGATGTGCATTTTCAACGATAATCTTGGTGAGACTTCTGTCAGAAGTATGCAGAATCATCGGGATCGCTCTTTTCGAGCTATTTAATGCGAGAAACACGATATCTGGTGTTTTCACCACTCCACAGTGCGTTTGATATGCAGAACCGGCGATATCTTGATTTTCGTGGTGTTTCCAGCTGAGATATGCATTTTCTGCGATAATCTTGGTGAGTCTTCTGTCAGAAGTATGCAGAATCATCTAGATCGCTCTTTTCGAGCTATTTAATGCGAGAAACACGTTTTCTGGTGTATTCGCCACTCCACAGTACGTTTGACATGCAGAACCGGCGATATCATGGTTTCGGTCGGGTTTCATACTGAGATATGCATTTTCTACGATAATCTTGGTGAGACTTCTGTCACAAGTATGCAGAATCTTCGAGAACGCTCCTTTCGAGCTACTTAATGCGAGAAACACGTTTTCGGGTGTTTTCACCACTCCACAGTACGTTTGATGTGCAGAACCGGAGATAACTTGGTTTTCGTGAGGTTTCAAGTTGAGATATGCATTTTCAACGATAATCTTGGTGAGACTTCTGTCAGAAGTATGCAGAATCTTAGAGATCGCTCTTTTCGAGCTATTTAATGCGAGAAACACGTTGTCTGGTTGTTTTCACGACACCACAGTGCGTTGGATATGCAGAACCGGAGATATCTTGGTTTTCGTGGGGTTTCAAGCTGCGATATGCATTTCCTGCGATAATCTTGGTGAGACTTCTGTCCGAAGTATGCTGAATCATCGGGATCGCACTTTTCGAGCTATTTAATGCGAGAAACACGTTCTCTGGTTGTTTTCACCACTCCACAGTGCGTTTGATGTGCAGAACAGGCGATATCTTGATTTTCGTGGTGTTTCCAGCTGAGATATGCATTTTCTGCGATAATCTTGTTGAGACTTCTGGCCGAAGGATGCAGAATCATCGAGATCACTCGTTTCGAGCTAGTTAGTGCGAGAAACACGTTATCTGGTGTTTTCACCACTCCACAGTTCGTTGGATATGCAGAACAGTAGATATCTTGGTTTTCGTGGGGTTTCAAGCTGAGATATGCATTTCCTGCGATAATCTTGGTGAGACTTCTGTCCGAAGTATGCTGAATCATCTAGATCGCTCTTTTCGAGCTATCTAATGCGAGAAACACGTTATCTGGTGTTTTCACCACTCCGCAGTGCGTTTGATATGCAGAACCAGCGATATCTTCGTTTTCGTGGGGTTTCAAGCTGAGATATGCATTTTTTACGATAATCTTGGCGAGACTTCTGTCCGAAGTATGCAGAATCATCGAGATCGCTCTATTCGAGTTATTTAATGCGAGAAACACGTTTTCTGGTGTATTCGCCACTCCACAGTACGTTTGACATGCAGAACCGGCGATATCATGGTTTCGGTCGGGTTTCATACTGAGATATGCATTTTCTACGATAATCTTGGTGAGACTTCTGTCACAAGTATGCAGAATCTTCGAGAACGCTATTTTCGAGCTACTTAATGCGAGAAACACGTTTTCGGGTGTTTTCACCACTCCACAGTACGTTTGATGTGCAGAACCGGAGATAACTCTGTTTTCGCCGGGTTTCAAGCTGAGATATGCATTTTCTACGATAATCTTGGTGAGACTTCTGTCCGAAGTATGCTGAATCATCGGGATCGCACTTTTCGAGCTATTTAATGCGAGAAACACGTTCTCTGGTTGTTTTCACCACTCCACAGTGCGTTTGATGTGCAGAACAGGCGATATCTTGATTTTCGTGGTGTTTCCAGCTGAGATATGCATTTTCTGCGATAATCTTGGTGAGTCTTCTGTCAGAAGTATGCAGAATCATCTAGATCGCTCTTTTCGAGCTATTTAATGCGAAAAAACAAGTTTTCTGGTGTTTTGACCACTCCACAGTGCGTTTGATATGTAGAGCCGCCGATAACTTGGTTTTCATGGGGTTTCCAGCTGAAATATGCATTTTCTGCGATAATCTTGGTGTTTCATCTATACGAAGTATGCAGAATCATCGAGAACGCTCGTTTCGAGCTACTTAATGCGAGAAACACGGTATCTGGTGTTTTCTCCACTCCACAGTGCGTCTGATATGCAGAACCAGCGATATCTTGGCTTTCTTGGGGTTTCAAGCTGAGATATGCATTTTCTACGATAACCCTGGCGAGACTTCTGTCAGAAGTATGCAGAATCTTGGAGAACGCTCTTTTCGAGCTACTTAATGCGCGAAACACGTTTTCTGGTGTTTTCACCACTCCACGGTACGTTTGATGTGCAGAACCGGAGATAACTCTGTTTTCGCCGGGTTTCAAGCTGAGATATGCATTTTCTACGATAATCTTGGTGAGACTTCTGTCCGAAGTATGCAGAAACATCGAGAGCGCTCTTTTCGAGCTATTTAATGCGAGAAACCCGTTTTCTGGGGTTTTCACCACTCCACAGTTCGTTGGATATGCAGAACCGGAGATATCTTGGTTTTCGTGGGGTTTCAAGCTGAGATATGCATTTCCTGCGATAATCTTGGTGAGACTTCTGTCCGAAGTATGGTGAATCATCTAGATCGCTCGTTTCGAGCTATTTAATGCGAAAAAACAAGTTTTCTGGTGTTTTCAACATTCCACAGTGCGTTTGATATACAGAACCTGCGATATCTTGATTTTCGGGGTGTTTCCAGCTGAGATATGCATTTTCTGCGATAAGCTTGGTGAGTCTTCTGCCAGAAGTATGCAGAATCATCTAGATCGCTCTTTTCGAGCTATTTAATGCGAGAAACACGTTTTCTGGTGTTTTCACCACTCCACAGTACGATTGACATGCAGAACCGGAGATATCTTGGTTTCGGCCGGGTTTCAAGCTGAGATATGCATTTTCTACGATAACCCTGGCGAGACTTCTGTCAGAAGTATGCAGAATCTTGGAGAACGCTCTTTTCGAGCTACTTAATGCGCGAAACACGTTTTCTGGTGTTTTCACCACTCCACGGTACGTTTGATGTGCAGAACCGGAGATAACTCTGTTTTCGCCGGGTTTCAAGCTGAGATATGCATTTCCTGCGATAATCTTGGTGAGACTTCTGTAAGAAGTGTGCAGAATCTTCGAGAACGCTCTTTTCGAGCTGCTTAATGCGCGAAACACGTTTTCTGGTGTTTTCACCACTCCACGGTACGTTTGATGTGCAGAACAGGCGATATCTTGATTTTCGTGGTGTTTCCAGCTGAGATATGCATTTTCTGCGATAATCTTGGTGGGTCTTTTGTCAGAAGTATGCAGAAACATCGAGAGCGCTCTTTTCGAGCTATTTAATGTGAGAAACTCGTTTTCTGGGGTTTTCACCACTCCACAGTTCGTTGGATATGCAGAACCGGAGATATTTTGGTTTTCGTCGGGTTTCAAGCCGAGATATGCATTTTCTAATATAAGCTTGGTGAAACATCTGTCCGAAGTATGCAGAAACGTCGAGAGCGCTCTTTTCGAGCTATTTAATGCTAGATACACGTTTTCTGGGGTTTTCACCACTCCACAGTTCGTTGGATATGCAGAACCGGAGATATCTTGGTTTTCGTGGGGTTTCCAGCTGAGATATGCATTTTCTGCGATAAGCTTGGTGAGTCTTCTGCCAGAAGTATGCAGAATCATCTAGATCGCTCTTTTCGAGCTATTTAATGTGAGAAACTCGTTTTCTGGGGTTTTCACCACTCCACAGTTCGTTGGATATGCAGAACCGGAGATATCTTGGTTTTCGTGGGGTTTCAAGCTGAGATATGCATTTCCTGCGATAATCTTGGTGAGACTTCTGTAAGAAGTGTGCAGAATCTTCGAGAACGCTCTTTTCGAGCTGCTTAATGCGCGAAACACGTTTTCTGGTGTTTTCACCACTCCACGGTACGTTTGATGTGCAGAACAGGCGATATCTTGATTTTCGTGGTGTTTCCAGCTGAGATATGCATTTTCTGCGATAATCTTGGTGGGTCTTTTGTCAGAAGTATGCAGAAACATCGAGAGCGCTCTTTTCGAGCTATTTAATGTGAGAAACTCGTTTTCTGGGGTTTTCACCACTCCACAGTTCGTTGGATATGCAGAACCGGAGATATTTTGGTTTTCGTCGGGTTTCAAGCCGAGATATGCATTTTCTACGATAAGCTTGGTGAAACATCTGTCCGAAGTATGCAGAAACATCGATAGCGCTCTTTTCGAGCTATTTAATGCGAGATACACGTTTTCTGGGGTTTTCACCACTCCACAGTTCGTTGGATATGCAGAACCGGAGATATCTTGGTTTTCGTGGGGTTTCAAGCTGCGATATGCATTTCCTGCGATAATCTTGGTGAGACTTCTGTCCGAAGTATGCTGAATCATCGGGATCGCACTTTTCGAGCTATTTAATGCGAGAAACACGTTCTCTGGTTGTTTTCACCACTCCACAGTGCGTTTGATGTGCAGAACAGGCGATATCTTGATTTTCGTGGTGTTTCCAGCTGAGATATGCATTTTCGGCGATAATCTTGGTGGGTCTTTTGTCAGAAGTATGCAGAAACATCGAGAGCGCTCTTTTCGAGCTATTTAATGCGAGAAACTCGTTTTCTGGGGTTTTCACCACTCCGCAGTGCGTTTGATATGCAGAACCAGCGATATCTTGGTTTTCGTGGGGCTTCAAGCTGAGATATGCATTTCCTGCAATAATATTGGTGAGACTTCAGTCAGAAGTATGCAGAATCATCGAGATCGCACTTTTCTAGCTATTTAATGCGAAAAAACAAGTTTTCTGGGTCTTTGACCACTCCACAGTGCGTTTGATATGTAGAGCCGCCGATAACTTGGTTTTCATGGGGTTTCCAGCTGAAATATGCATTTTCTGCGATAATCTTGGTGTTTCATCTATTCGAAGTATGCAGAATCATCGAGAACGCTCGTTTCGAGCTACTTACTGCGAGAAACACGTTATCTGGTGTTTTCACCACTCCACAGTGCGTTTGATATGCAGACCCAGCGATATCTTGGCTTTCGTGGGGTTTCAAGCTGAGATATGCACTTTCTGCGATAATCTTGTTGAGACTTCTGTCCGAAGTATGCAGAATCATCGAGATCGCTCGTTTCGAGCTATCTAATGCGAGAAACACGTTATCTAGTGTTTTCACAACTCCACAGTGCGTTGGATATGCAGAACCGGAGATATTTTGGTATTCGTCGGGTTTCAAGCTGAGATATGCATTTTCTACGATAAGCTTGGTGAGACTTCTGTCCGAAGTATGCTGAAACATCGAGATCGCTCTTTTCGACCTAGTTAATGCGAGAAAAAACTTATCCGGTGTTTTCACCACTCCACAGTGCGTTTGATATGCAGAACCAGCGATATCTTGGTTTTGTTGGGGTTTCAAGCTGAGATATGCATTTTTTACGATAATCTTCGTGAGACTTCTGTCCGAAGTATGCTTAATCATCGAGATCGCTCGTTTCGAGCTATTTAATGCGAGATACACGTTATCTGGTGTTTTCACCACTCCAGAGTGCTTTGGATATGCAGAACCGTAGATATCTTGGTTTTCGTGGGGTTTCAAGCTGGGATATGCATTTTTTACGATAATCTTGGTTAGACTTCTGTCCGAAGTATGCTTAATCATCGAGATAGCTCGTTTCGAGCTATTTAATGCGAGAAACACGTTATCTGGTGTTTTCACCACTCCACAGTGCGTTGGATATGCAGAACCGGAGATATCTTGGTTTCGGTCGGGTTTCAAGCTGAGATATGCATTTTCTACGATAATCCTGGTGAGACTTCTGTCAGAAGTATGCAGAATATTCGAGATCGCTCTTTTCGAGCTAGTTAATGCGAGAAAAACCTTATCCGGTGTTTTCACCACTCCACAGTGCGTTTGATATGCAGAACAGGAGATATCTTGGTTTTCGTGGGGATTCAAGCTGAGATATGTATTTTCTGTGATAATCTTGGTGAGACTTCTGTCCGAAGTATGCTGAATCATCGAGATCGCTCTTTTCGAGCTAGCTAGTGCGAGAAACACGTTATCTGGGGGTTTCACCACTCCACAGTTCGTTGGATATGCAGAACAGTAGATATCTTGGTTTTCGTGGGGTTTCAAGCAGAGATATGCATTTTCTGCGATAATCTTGGTGAGACTTCTGTTAGAAGTATGCAGAATCATCGAGATCGCTCTTTTCGAGCTAGTTAGTGCGAGAAACACGTTATCTGGTGTTTTCACCACTCCACAGAGCGTTTGATATGCAGAACAGTAGATATCTTGGTTTTCGTGGGGTTTCAAGCTGAGATATGCATTTTCTGCGATAATCTTGTTGAGACTTCTGTCCGAAGTAGGCTGAAACATCGAGATCGCTCTTTTCGAGCTAGTTAATGCGAGAAAAAACTTATCCGCTGTTTTCACCACTGCACAGTGCGTTTGATATGCAGAACCAGCGATATCTTGGCTATCGTGGGGTTTCAAGCTGAGATATGCATTTTCTACGATAATCTTGGTGAGACTTCTGTCAGAAGTATGCAGAATCATCGTGATCGGCCTTTTCGAGCTATTTAACGCGAGAAACACGTTCTCTGGTTGTTTTCACCACTCCACAGTGCGTTTGATATGCAGAACCGGCGATATCTTGGTTTTCGTGGGGTTTCATGCTGAGATATGCATTTTCTGCGATAATCTTGGTGAGACTTCTGTCCGAAGTAGGCTGAAACATCGAGATCGCTCTTTTCGAGCTAGTTAATGGGAGAAAAAACTTATCCGCTGTTTTCACCACTCCACAGTGCGTTTGATATCCAGAACCAGCGATATCTTGGCTTTCGTGGGGTTTTTCAGCTGAGATATGCATTTTTTACGGTAATCTTGGTGAGACTTCTGTCCGAAGTATGAAGAATCATCGAGATCGCTCTACTCGAGCTATTTAATGCGAGAAACACGTTTTCTGGGGTTTTCACCACTCCACAGTGCGTTTGATATGCAGAACACAGCGATATCTTGGTTTTCGTGGGGTTTCAAGCTGAGATATGCATTTTTTACGATAATTTTGGTGAGACTTCTGTCCGAAGTATCCAGAATCATCGAGATCGCTCGTTTCGAGCTACTTAATGCGAGAAACACGTTATCTGGTGTTTCACCACTCCACAGTGCGTTTGATATGCAGAACCGGCGATATCTTGGTTTTCGTGGGGATTCAAGCTGAGATATGTATTTTCTGTGATAATCTTGGTGAGACTTCTGTCCGAAGTATGCTGAATCATCGAGATCGCTCTTTTCGAGCTAGCTAGTGCGAGAAACACGTTATCTGGGGGTTTCACCACTCCACAGATCGTTGGATATGCAGAACAGTAGATATCTTGGTTTTCGTGGGGTTTCAAGCAGAGATATGCATTTTCTGCGATAATCTTGGTGAGACTTCTGTTAGAAGTATGCAGAATCATCGAGATCGCTCTTTTCGTGCTAGTTAGTGCGAGAAACACGTTATCTTGTGTTTTCACCACTCCACAGTGCGTTTGATATGCAGAACAGTAGATATCTTGGTTTTCGGGGGGTTTCAAGCTGAGATATGCATTTTCTGCGATAATATTGATGAGACTTCAGTCAGAAGTATGCAGAATCATCTAGATCGCTCTTTTCGAGCTACTTAATGCACGAAACACGCTTTCAGGTGTTTTCACCACTCCACAGTACGTTTGACATGCAGAACCGCAGATATCTTGGTTTCGGTCGGGTTTCAAGCTGAGATATGCTTTTCATGCGATATTCTTGGTGAGACTTCTGTCCGAAGTATGCTGAGTCATTGGGATAGCCCTTTTCGAGCAATTTAATGCGAGAAACACGTTCTCTGGTTGTTTTCACCACTCCACAATGCGTTTGATGTGCAGAACAGGCGATATCTTGAGTTTTGTGGTGTTTCCAGCAGAGATATGCATTTTCTGCGATAATCTTGGTGGGTCTTTTGTCAGAAGGATGCAGAATCATCTAGATCGCTCTTTTCGAGCTACTTAATGCACGAAACACGTTTTCTGTTGTTTTCACCACTCCACGGTACGTTTGACATGCAGAACCGGAGATATCTTTGTTTCGGTCGGGTTTCAAGCAGAGATATGCATTCTCTACGATAATCTTAGTGAAACATCTGTCAGAAGTATGCAGAAACATCAACAGCGCTCTTTTCGAGCTATTTGATGCGAGAAACTCAATTTCTGGGGTTTTCACCACTCCACAGTTCGTTGGATATGCAGAACCGGAGATATTTTGGTTTTCGTCGGGTTTCAAGCTGAGATATGCATTTTCTACGATAAGCTTGGTGAAACATCTGTCCGAAGTATGCAGAAACGTCGAGAGCGCTCTTTTCGAGCTATTTAATGTGAGAAACTCGTTTTCTGGGGTTTTCACCACTCCGCAGTGCGTTTGATATGCAGAACCAGCGATATCTTGGTTTTCGTGGGGCTTCAAGCTGAGATATGCATTTCCTGCAATAATATTGGTGAGACTTCAGTCAGAAGTATGCTGAAACATCGAGATCGCTCTTTTCGACCTAGTTAATGCGAGAAAAAACTTATCCGGTGTTTTCACCACTCCACAGTGCGTTTGATATGCAGAACCAGCGACATCTTGGTTTTGGTGGGGTTTCAAGCTGAGATATGCATTTTTTACGATAATCTTCGTGAGACTTCTGTCCGAAGTATGCTTAATCATCGAGATCGCTCGTTTCGAGCTATTTAATGCGAGATACACGTTATCTGGTGTTTTCACCACTCCACAGTGCGTTTGATATGCAGAACCAGCGATATCTTGGCTTTCGTGGGGTTTCAAGCTGAGATATGCATTTTCTGCGATAATCTTGTTGAGACTTCTGTCCGAAGTATGCAGAATCATCGAGATCGCTCGTTTCGAGCTATCTAATGCGAGAAACACGTTATCTAGTGTTTTCACAACTCCACAGTGCGTTGGATATGCAGAACCGGAGATATTTTGGTATTCGTCGGGTTTCAAGCTGAGATATGCATTTTCTACGATAAGCTTGGTGAGACTTCTGTCCGAAGTATGCTGAAACATCGAGATCGCTCTTTTCGACCTAGTTAATGCGAGAAAAAACTTATCCGGTGTTTTCACCACTCCACAGTGCGTTTGATATGCAGAACCAGCGATATCTTGGTTTTGGTGGGGTTTCAAGCTGAGATATGCATTTTTTACGATAATCTTCGTGAGACTTCTGTCCGAAGTATGCTTAATCATCGAGATCGCTCGTTTCGAGCTATTTAATGCGAGATACACGTTATCTGGTGTTTTCACCACTCCAGAGTGCTTTGGATATGCAGAACCGTAGATATCTTGGTTTTCGTGGGGTTTCAAGCTGGGATATGCATTTTTTACGATAATCTTGGTTAGACTTCTGTCCGAAGTATGCTTAATCATCGAGATCGCTCGTTTCGAGCTATTTAATGCGAGAAACACGTTATCTGGTGTTTTCACCACTCCACAGAGCGTTGGATATGCAGAACCGGAGATATCTTGGTTTCGGTCGGGTTTCAAGCTGAGATATGCATTTTCTACGATAATCCTGGTGAGACTTCTGTCAGAAGTATGCAGAATATTCGAGATCGCTCTTTTCGAGCTAGTTAATGCGAGAAAAACCTTATCCGGTGTTTTCACCACTCCACAGTGCGTTTGATATGCAGAACAGGAGATATCTTGGTTTTCGTGGGGATTCAAGCTGAGATATGTATTTTCTGTGATAATCTTGGTGAGACTTCTGTCCGAGGTATGCTGAATCATCGAGATCGCTCTTTTCGAGCTAGCTAGTGCGAGAAACACGTTATCTGAGGGTTTCACCACTCCACAGTTCGTTGGATATGCAGAACAGTAGATATCTTGGTTTTCGTGGGGTTTCAAGCAGAGATATGCATTTTCTGCGATAATCTTGGTGAGACTTCTGTCCGAAGTAGGCTGAAACATCGAGATCGCTCTTTTCGAGCTAGTTAATGGGAGAAAAAACTTATCCGCTGTTCTCACCACTCCACAGTGCGTTTGATATCCAGAACCAGCGATATCTTGGCTTTCGTGGGGTTTTTCAGCTGAGATATGCATTTTTTACGGTAATCTTGGTGAGACTTCTGTCCGAAGTATGAAGAATCATCGAGATCGCTCTACTCGAGCTATTTAATGCGAGAAACACGTTTTCTGGGGTTTTCACCACTCCACAGTGCGTTTGATATGCAGAACACAGCGATATCTTGGTTTTCGTGGGGTTTCAAGCTGAGATATGCATTTTTTACGATAATTTTGGTGAGACTTCTGTCCGAAGTATCCAGAATCATCGAGATCGCTCGTTTCGAGCTACTTAATGCGAGAAACACGATATCTGGTGTTTCACCACTCCACAGTGCGTTTGATATGCAGAACCGGCGATATCTTGGTTTTCGTGGGGATTCAAGCTGAGATATGTATTTTCTGTGATAATCTTGGTGAGACTTCTGTCCGAAGTATGCTGAATCATCGAGATCGCTCTTTTCGAGCTAGCTAGTGCGAGAAAAAACTTATCCGGTGTTTTCACCACTCCACAGTGCGTTTGATATGCAGAACCAGCGATATCTTGGTTTTGGTGGGGTTTCAAGCTGAGATATGCATTTTTTACGATAATCTTCGTGAGACTTCTGTCCGAAGTATGCTTAATCATCGAGATCGCTCGTTTCGAGCTATTTAATGCGAGATACACGTTATCTGGTGTTTTCTCCACTCCACAGTGCGTCTGATATGCAGAACCAGCGATATCTTGGCTTTCTTGGGGTTTCAAGCTGAGATATGCATTTTCTACGATAACCCTGGCGAGACTTCTGTCAGAAGTATGCAGAATCTTGGAGAACGCTCTTTTCGAGCTACTTAATGCGCGAAACACGTTTTCTGGTGTTTTCACCACTCCACGGTACGTTTGATGTGCAGAACCGGAGATAACTCTGTTTTCGCCGGGTTTCAAGCTGAGATATGCATTTTCTACGATAATCTTGGTGAGACTTCTGTCCGAAGTATGCAGAAACATCGAGAGCGCTCTTTTCGAGCTATTTAATGCGAGAAACCCGTTTTCTGGGGTTTTCACCACTCCACAGTTCGTTGGATATGCAGAACCGGAGATATCTTGGTTTTCGTGGGGTTTCAAGCTGAGATATGCATTTCCTGCGATAATCTTGGTGAGACTTCTGTCCGAAGTATGGTGAATCATCTAGATCGCTCTTTTCGTGCTAGTTAGTGCGAGAAACACGTTATCTTGTGTTTTCACCACTCCACAGTGCGTTTGATATGCAGAACAGTAGATATCTTGGTTTTCGGGGGGTTTCAAGCTGAGATATGCATTTTCTGCGATAATATTGATGAGACTTCAGTCAGAAGTATGCAGAATCATCTAGATCGCTCTTTTCGAGCTACTTAATGCACGAAACACGCTTTCAGGTGTTTTCACCACTCCACAGTACGTTTGACATGCAGAACCGCAGATATCTTGGTTTCGGTCGGGTTTCAAGCTGAGATATGCTTTTCATGCGATATTCTTGGTGAGACTTCTGTCCGAAGTATGCTGAGTCATTGGGATAGCCCTTTTCGAGCAATTTAATGCGAGAAACACGTTCTCTGGTTGTTTTCACCACTCCACAATGCGTTTGATGTGCAGAACAGGCGATATCTTGAGTTTTGTGGTGTTTCCAGCAGAGATATGCATTTTCTGCGATAATCTTGGTGGGTCTTTTGTCAGAAGGATGCTGAAACATCGAGATCGCTCTTTTCGAGCTAGTTAATGGGAGAAAAAACTTATCCGCTGTTTTCACCACTCCACAGTGCGTTTGATATCCAGAACCAGCGATATCTTGGCTTTCGTGGGGTTTTTCAGCTGAGATATGCATTTTCTACGATAATCTTGGTGAGACTTCTGTCCGAAGTATGCAGAAACATCGAGAGCGCTCTTTTCGAGCTATTTAATGCGAGAAACCCGTTTTCTGGGGTTTTCACCACTCCACAGTTCGTTGGATATGCAGAACCGGAGATATCTTGGTTTTCGTGGGGTTTCAAGCTGAGATATGCATTTCCTGCGATAATCTTGGTGAGACTTCTGTCCGAAGTATGGTGAATCATCTAGATCGCTCGTTTCGAGCTATTTAATGCGAAAAAACAAGTTTTCTGGTGTTTTCAACATTCCACAGTGCGTTTGATATACAGAACCTGCGATATCTTGATTTTCGGGGTGTTTCCAGCTGAGATATGCATTTTCTGCGATAAGCTTGGTGAGTCTTCTGCCAGAAGTATGCAGAATCATCTAGATCGCTCTTTTCGAGCTATTTAATGCGAGAAACACGTTTTCTGGTGTTTTCACCACTCCACAGTACGATTGACATGCAGAACCGGAGATATCTTGGTTTCGGCCGGGTTTCAAGCTGAGATATGCATTTTCTACGATAACCCTGGCGAGACTTCTGTCAGAAGTATGCAGAATCTTGGAGAACGCTCTTTTCGAGCTACTTAATGCGCGAAACACGTTTTCTGGTGTTTTCACCACTCCACGGTACGTTTGATGTGCAGAACCGGAGATAACTCTGTTTTCGCCGGGTTTCAAGCTGAGATATGCATTTCCTGCGATAATCTTGGTGAGACTTCTGTAAGAAGTGTGCAGAATCTTCGAGAACGCTCTTTTCGAGCTGCTTAATGCGCGAAACACGTTTTCTGGTGTTTTCACCACTCCACGGTACGTTTGATGTGCAGAACAGGCGATATCTTGATTTTCGTGGTGTTTCCAGCTGAGATATGCATTTTCTGCGATAATCTTGGTGGGTCTTTTGTCAGAAGTATGCAGAAACATCGAGAGCGCTCTTTTCGAGCTATTTAATGTGAGAAACTCGTTTTCTGGGGTTTTCACCACTCCACAGTTCGTTGGATATGCAGAACCGGAGATATTTTGGTTTTCGTCGGGTTTCAAGCCGAGATATGCATTTTCTAATATAAGCTTGGTGAAACATCTGTCCGAAGTATGCAGAAACGTCGAGAGCGCTCTTTTCGAGCTATTTAATGCTAGATACACGTTTTCTGGGGTTTTCACCACTCCACAGTTCGTTGGATATGCAGAACCGGAGATATCTTGGTTTTCGTGGGGTTTCAAGCTGCGATATGCATTTCCTGCGATTATCTTGGTGAGACTTCTGTCCGAAGTATGCTGAATCATCGGGATCGCACTTTTCGAGCTATTTAATGCGAGAAACTCGTTTTCTGGGGGTTTCACCACTCCACAGTTCGTTGGATATGCAGAACCGGAGATATCTTGGTTTTCGTGGGGTTTCAAGCTGAGATATGCATTTCCTGCGATAATCTTGGTGAGACTTCTGTCCGAAGTATGGTGAATCATCTAGATCGCTCGTTTCGATCTATTTAATGCGAAAAAACAAGTTTTCTGGTGTTTTCAACATTCCACAGTGCGTTTGATATACAGAACCTGCGATATCTTGATTTTCGGGGTGTTTCCAGCTGAGATATGCATTTTCTGCGATAAGCTTGGTGAGTCTTCTGCCAGAAGTATGCAGAATCATCTAGATCGCTCTTTTCGAGCTATTTAATGTGAGAAACTCGTTTTCTGGGGTTTTCACCACTCCACAGTTCGTTGGATATGCAGAACCGGAGATATCTTGGTTTTCGTGGGGTTTCAAGCTGAGATATGCATTTCCTGCGATAATCTTGGTGAGACTTCTGTAAGAAGTGTGCAGAATCTTCGAGAACGCTCTTTTCGAGCTGCTTAATGCGCGAAACACGTTTTCTGGTGTTTTCACCACTCCACGGTACGTTTGATGTGCAGAACAGGCGATATCTTGATTTTCGTGGTGTTTCCAGCTGAGATATGCATTTTCTGCGATAATCTTGGTGGGTCTTTTGTCAGAAGTATGCAGAAACATCGAGAGCGCTCTTTTCGAGCTATTTAATGTGAGAAACTCGTTTTCTGGGGTTTTCACCACTCCACAGTTCGTTGGATATGCAGAACCGGAGATATTTTGGTTTTCGTCGGGTTTCAAGCCGAGATATGCATTTTCTACGATAAGCTTGGTGAAACATCTGTCCGAAGTATGCAGAAACATCGATAGCGCTCTTTTCGAGCTATTTAATGCGAGATACACGTTTTCTGGGGTTTTCACCACTCCACAGTTCGTTGGATATGCAGAACCGGAGATATCTTGGTTTTCGTGGGGTTTCAAGCTGCGATATGCATTTCCTGCGATAATCTTGGTGAGACTTCTGTCCGAAGTATGCTGAATCATCGGGATCGCACTTTTCGAGCTATTTAATGCGAGAAACACGTTCTCTGGTTGTTTTCACCACTCCACAGTGCGTTTGATGTGCAGAACAGGCGATATCTTGATTTTCGTGGTGTTTCCAGCTGAGATATGCATTTTCGGCGATAATCTTGGTGGGTCTTTTGTCAGAAGTATGCAGAAACATCGAGAGCGCTCTTTTCGAGCTATTTAATGCGAGAAACTCGTTTTCTGGGGTTTTCACCACTCCGCAGTGCGTTTGATATGCAGAACCAGCGATATCTTGGTTTTCGTGGGGCTTCAAGCTGAGATATGCATTTCCTGCAATAATATTGGTGAGACTTCAGTCAGAAGTATGCAGAATCATCGAGATCGCACTTTTCTAGCTATTTAATGCGAAAAAACAAGTTTTCTGGGTCTTTGACCACTCCACAGTGCGTTTGATATGTAGAGCCGCCGATAACTTGGTTTTCATGGGGTTTCCAGCTGAAATATGCATTTTCTACGATAATCTTGGTGTTTCATCTATACGAAGTATGCAGAATCATCGAGAACGCTCGTTTCGAGCTACTTACTGCGAGAAACACGTTATCTGGTGTTTTCACCACTCCACAGTGCGTTTGATATGCAGACCCAGCGATATCTTGGCTTTCGTGGGGTTTCAAGCTGAGATATGCATTTTCTGCGATAATCTTGTTGAGACGTCTGTCCGAAGTATGCAGAATCATCGAGATCGCTCGTTTCGAGCTATCTAATGCGAGAAACACGTTATCTAGTGTTTTCACAACTCCACAGTGCGTTGGATATGCAGAACCGGAGATATTTTGGTATTCGTCGGGTTTCAAGCTGAGATATGCATTTTCTACGATAAGCTTGGTGAGACTTCTGTCCGAAGTATGCTGAAACATCGAGATCGCTCTTTTCGACCTAGTTAATGCGAGAAAAAACTTATCCGGTGTTTTCACCACTCCACAGTGCGTTTGATATGCAGAACCAGCGATATCTTGGTTTTGTTGGGGTTTCAAGCTGAGATATGCATTTTTTACGATAATCTTCGTGAGACTTCTGTCCGAAGTATGCTTAATCATCGAGATCGCTCGTTTCGAGCTATTTAATGCGAGATACACGTTATCTGGTGTTTTCACCACTCCAGAGTGCTTTGGATATGCAGAACCGTAGATATCTTGGTTTTCGTGGGGTTTCAAGCTGGGATATGCATTTTTTACGATAATCTTGGTTAGACTTCTGTCCGAAGTATGCTTAATCATCGAGATAGCTCGTTTCGAGCTATTTAATGCGAGAAACACGTTATCTGGTGTTTTCACCACTCCACAGTGCGTTGGATATGCAGAACCGGAGATATCTTGGTTTCGGTCGGGTTTCAAGCTGAGATATGTATTTTCTGTGATAATCTTGGTGAGACTTCTGTCCGAAGTATGCTGAATCATCGAGATCGCTCTTTTCGAGCTAGCTAGTGCGAGAAACACGTTATCTGGGGGTTTCACCACTCCACAGTTCGTTGGATATGCAGAACAGTAGATATCTTGGTTTTCGTGGGGTTTCAAGCAGAGATATGAATTTTCTGCGATAATCTTGGTGAGACTTCTGTTAGAAGTATGCAGAATCATCGAGATCGCTCTTTTCGAGCTAGTTAGTGCGAGAAACACGTTATCTGGTGTTTTCACCACTCCACAGAGCGTTTGATATGCAGAACAGTAGATATCTTGGTTTTCGTGGGGTTTCAAGCTGAGATATGCATTTTCTGCGATAATCTTGTTGAGACTTCTGTCCGAAGTAGGCTGAAACATCGAGATCGCTCTTTTCGAGCTAGTTAATGCGAGAAAAAACTTATCCGCTGTTTTCACCACTGCACAGTGCGTTTGATATGCAGAACCAGCGATATCTTGGCTTTCGTGGGGTTTCAAGCTGAGATATGCATTTTCTACGATAATCTTGGTGAGACTTCTGTCAGAAGTATGCAGAATCATCGTGATCGGCCTTTTCGAGCTATTTAACGCGAGAAACACGTTCTCTGGTTGTTTTCACCACTCCACAGTGCGTTTGATATGCAGAACCGGCGATATCTTGGTTTTCGTGGGGTTTCATGCTGAGATATGCATTTTCTGCGATAATCTTGGTGAGACTTCTGTCCGAAGTAGGCTGAAACATCGAGATCGCTCTTTTCGAGCTAGTTAATGGGAGAAAAAACTTATCCGCTGTTTTCACCACTCCACAGTGCGTTTGATATCCAGAACCAGCGATATCTTGGCTTTCGTGGGGTTTTTCAGCTGAGATATGCATTTTTTACGGTAATCTTGGTGAGACTTCTGTCCGAAGTATGAAGAATCATCGAGATCGCTCTACTCGAGCTATTTAATGCGAGAAACACGTTTTCTGGGGTTTTCACCACTCCACAGTGCGTTTGATATGCAGAACACAGCGATATCTTGGTTTTCGTGGGGTTTCAAGCTGAGATATGCATTTTTTACGATAATTTTGGTGAGACTTCTGTCCGAAGTATCCAGAATCATCGAGATCGCTCGTTTCGAGCTACTTAATGCGAGAAACACGTTATCTGGTGTTTCACCACTCCACAGTGCGTTTGATATGCAGAACCGGCGATATCTTGGTTTTCGTGGGGATTCAAGCTGAGATATGTATTTTCTGTGATAATCTTGGTGAGACTTCTGTCCGAAGTATGCTGAATCATCGAGATCGCTCTTTTCGAGCTAGCTAGTGCGAGAAACACGTTATCTGGGGGTTTCACCACTCCACAGTTCGTTGGATATGCAGAACAGTAGATATCTTGGTTTTCGTGGGGTTTCAAGCAGAGATATGCATTTTCTGCGATAATCTTGGTGAGACTTCTGTTAGAAGTATGCAGAATCATCGAGATCGCTCTTTTCGTGCTAGTTAGTGCGAGAAACACGTTATCTTGTGTTTTCACCACTCCACAGTGCGTTTGATATGCAGAACAGTAGATATCTTGGTTTTCGGGGGGTTTCAAGCTGAGATATGCATTTTCTGCGATAATATTGATGAGACTTCAGTCAGAAGTATGCAGAATCATCTAGATCGCTCTTTTCGAGCTACTTAATGCACGAAACACGCTTTCAGGTGTTTTCACCACTCCACAGTACGTTTGACATGCAGAACCGCAGATATCTTGGTTTCGGTCGGGTTTCAAGCTGAGATATGCTTTTCCTGCGATATTCTTGGTGAGACTTCTGTCCGAAGTATGCTGAATCATTGGGATAGCCCTTTTCGAGCAATTTAATGCGAGAAACACGTTCTCTGGTTGTTTTCACCACTCCACAGTGCGTTTGATGTGCAGAACAGGCGATATCTTGAGTTTTGTGGTGTTTCCAGCAGAGATATGCATTTTCTGCGATAATCTTGGTGGGTCTTTTGTCAGAAGGATGCAGAATCATCTAGATCGCTCTTTTCGAGCTACTTAATGCACGAAACACGTTTTCTGTTGTTTTCACCACTCCACGGTACGTTTGACATGCAGAACCGGAGATATCTTTGTTTCGGTCGGGTTTCAAGCAGAGATATGCATTCTCTACGATAATCTTAGTGAAACATCTGTCAGAAGTATGCAGAAACATCAACAGCGCTCTTTTCAAGCTATTTGATGCGAGAAACTCAATTTCTGGGGTTTTCACCACTCCACAGTTCGTTGGATATGCAGAACCGGAGATATTTTGGTTTTCGTCGGGTTTCAAGCTGAGATATGCATTTTCTACGATAAGCTTGGTGAAACATCTGTCCGAAGTATGCAGAAACGTCGAGAGCGCTCTTTTCGAGGTATTTAATGTGAGAAACTCGTTTTCTGGGGTTTTCACCACTCCGCAGTGCGTTTGATATGCAGAACCAGCGATATCTTGGTTTTCGTGGGGCTTCAAGCTGAGATATGCATTTTCTGCGATAATCTTGTTGAGACTTCTGTCCGAAGTATGCAGAATCATCGAGATCGCTCGTTTCGAGCTATCTAATGCGAGAAACACGTTATCTAGTGTTTTCACAACTCCACAGTGCGTTGGATATGCAGAACCGGAGATATTTTGGTATTCGTCGGGTTTCAAGCTGAGATATGCATTTTCTACGATAAGCTTGGTGAGACTTCTGTCCGAAGTATGCTGAAACATCGAGATCGCTCTTTTCGACCTAGTTAATGCGAGAAAAAACTTATCCGGTGTTTTCACCACTCCACAGTGCGTTTGATATGCAGAACCAGCGATATCTTGGTTTTGGTGGGGTTTCAAGCTGAGATATGCATTTTTTACGATAATCTTCGTGAGACTTCTGTCCGAAGTATGCTTAATCATCGAGATCGCTCGTTTCGAGCTATTTAATGCGAGATACACGTTATCTGGTGTTTTCACCACTCCACAGTGCGTTTGATATGCAGAACCAGCGATATCTTGGCTTTCGTGGGGTTTCAAGCTGAGATATGCATTTTCTGCGATAATCTTGTTGAGACTTCTGTCCGAAGTATGCAGAATCATCGAGATCGCTCGTTTCGAGCTATCTAATGCGAGAAACACGTTATCTAGTGTTTTCACAACTCCACAGTGCGTTGGATATGCAGAACCGGAGATATTTTGGTATTCGTCGGGTTTCAAGCTGAGATATGCATTTTCTACGATAAGCTTGGTGAGACTTCTGTCCGAAGTATGCTGAAACATCGAGATCGCTCTTTTCGACCTAGTTAATGCGAGAAAAAACTTATCCGGTGTTTTCACCACTCCACAGTGCGTTTGATATGCAGAACCAGCGATATCTTGGTTTTGGTGGGGTTTCAAGCTGAGATATGCATTTTTTACGATAATCTTCGTGAGACTTCTGTCCGAAGTATGCTTAATCATCGAGATCGCTCGTTTCGAGCTATTTAATGCGAGATACACGTTATCTGGTGTTTTCACCACTCCAGAGTGCTTTGGATATGCAGAACCGTAGATATCTTGGTTTTCGTGGGGTTTCAAGCTGGGATATGCATTTTTTACGATAATCTTGGTTAGACTTCTGTCCGAAGTATGCTTAATCATCGAGATCGCTCGTTTCGAGCTATTTAATGCGAGAAACACGTTATCTGGTGTTTTCACCACTCCACAGAGCGTTGGATATGCAGAACCGGAGATATCTTGGTTTCGGTCGGGTTTCAAGCTGAGATATGCATTTTCTACGATAATCCTGGTGAGACTTCTGTCAGAAGTATGCAGAATCATCGAGATCGCTCGTTTCGAGCTATCTAATGCGAGAAACACGTTATCTAGTGTTTTCACAACTCCACAGTGCGTTGGATATGCAGAACCGGAGATATTTTGGTATTCGTCGGGTTTCAAGCTGAGATATGCATTTTCTACGATAAGCTTGGTGAGACTTCTGTCCGAAGTATGCTGAAACATCGAGATCGCTCTTTTCGACCTAGTTAATGCGAGAAAAAACTTATCCGGTGTTTTCACCACTCCACAGTGCGTTTGATATGCAGAACCAGCGATATCTTGGTTTTGGTGGGGTTTCAAGCTGAGATATGCATTTTTTACGATAATCTTCGTGAGACTTCTGTCCGAAGTATGCTTAATCATCGAGATCGCTTGTTTCGAGCTATTTAATGCGAGATACACGTTATCTGGTGTTTTCACCACTCCAGAGTGCTTTGGATATGCAGAACCGTAGATATCTTGGTTTTCGTGGGGTTTCAAGCTGGGATATGCATTTTTTACGATAATCTTGGTTAGACTTCTGTCCGAAGTATGCTTAATCATCGAGATCGCTCGTTTCGAGCTATTTAATGCGAGAAACACGTTATCTGGTGTTTTCACCACTCCACAGAGCGTTGGATATGCAGAACCGGAGATATCTTGGTTTCGGTCGGGTTTCAAGCTGAGATATGCATTTTCTACGATAATCCTGGTGAGACTTCTGTCAGAAGTATGCAGAATATTCGAGATCGCTCTTTTCGAGCTAGTTAATGCGAGAAAAACCTTATCCGGTGTTTTCACCACTCCACAGTGCGTTTGATATGCAGAACAGGAGATATCTTGGTTTTCGTGGGGATTCAAGCTGAGATATGTATTTTCTGTGATAATCTTGGTGAGACTTCTGTCCGAGGTATGCTGAATCATCGAGATCGCTCTTTTCGAGCTAGCTAGTGCGAGAAACACGTTATCTGGGGGTTTCACCACTCCACAGTTCGTTGGATATGCAGAACAGTAGATATCTTGGTTTTCGTGGGGTTTCAAGCAGAGATATGCATTTTCTGCGATAATCTTGGTGAGACTTCTGTCCGAAGTAGGCTGAAACATCGAGATCGCTCTTTTCGAGCTAGTTAATGGGAGAAAAAACTTATCCGCTGTTCTCACCACTCCACAGTGCGTTTGATATCCAGAACCAGCGATATCTTGGCTTTCGTGGGGTTTTTCAGCTGAGATATGCATTTTTTACGGTAATCTTGGTGAGACTTCTGTCCGAAGTATGAAGAATCATCGAGATCGCTCTACTCGAGCTATTTAATGCGAGAAACACGTTTTCTGGGGTTTTCACCACTCCACAGTGCGTTTGATATGCAGAACACAGCGATATCTTGGTTTTCGTGGGGTTTCAAGCTGAGATATGCATTTTTTACGATAATTTTGGTGAGACTTCTGTCCGAAGTATCCAGAATCATCGAGATCGCTCGTATCGAGCTACTTAATGCGAGAAACACGATATCTGGTGTTTCACCACTCCACAGTGCGTTTGATATGCAGAACCGGCGATATCTTGGTTTTCGTGGGGATTCAAGCTGAGATATGTATTTTCTGTGATAATCTTGGTGAGACTTCTGTCCGAAGTATGCTGAATCATCGAGATCGCTCTTTTCGAGCTAGCTAGTGCGAGAAAAAACTTATCCGGTGTTTTCACCACTCCACAGTGCGTTTGATATGCAGAACCAGCGATATCTTGGTTTTGGTGGGGTTTCAAGCTGAGATATGCATTTTTTACGATAATCTTCGTGAGACTTCTGTCCGAAGTATGCTTAATCATCGAGATCGCTCGTTTCGAGCTATTTAATGCGAGATACACGTTATCTGGTGTTTTCACCACTCCAGAGTGCCTTGGATATGCAGAACCGTAGATATCTTGGTTTTCGTGGGGTTTCAAGCTGGGATATGCATTTTTTACGATAATCTTGGTTAGACTTCTGTCCGAAGTATGCTTAATCATCGAGATCGCTCGTTTCGAGCTATTTAATGCGAGAAACACGTTATCTGGTGTTTTCACCACTCCACAGTGCGTTGGATATGCAGAACCGGAGATATCTTGGTTTCGGTCGGGTTTCAAGCTGAGATATGCATTTTCTACGATAATCCTGGTGAGACTTCTGTCAGAAGTATGCAGAATATTCGAGATCGCTCTTTTCGAGCTAGTTAATGCGAGAAAAACCTTATCCGGTGTTTTCACCACTCCACAGTGCGTTTGATATGCAGAACAGGAGATATCTTGGTTTTCGTGGGGATTCAAGCTGAGATATGTATTTTCTGTGATAATCTTGGTGAGACTTCTGTCCGAAGTATGCTGAATCATCGAGATCGCTCTTTTCGAGCTAGCTAGTGCGAGAAACACGTTATCTGGGGGTTTCACCACTCCACAGTTCGTTGGATATGCAGAACAGTAGATATCTTGGTTTTCGTGGGGTTTCAAGCAGAGATATGCATTTTCTGCGATAATCTTGGTGAGACTTCTGTAAGAAGTATGCAGTATCATCGAGATCGCTCTTTCCGAGCTAGTTAGTGCGAGAAACACGTTATCTGGTGTTTTCACCACTCCACAGTGCGTTTGATATGCAGAACAGTAGATATCTTGGTTTTCGTGGGGTTTCAAGCTGAGATATGCATTTTCTGCGATAATCTTGTTGAGACTTCTGTCCGAAGTAGGCTGAAACATCGAGATCGCTCTTTTCGAGCTAGTTAATGCGAGAAAAAACTTATCCGCTGTTTTCACCACTGCACAGTGCGTTTGATATGCAGAACCAGCGATATCTTGGCTTTCGTGGGGTTTCAAGTTGAGATATGCATTTTCTACGATAATCTTGGTGAGACTTCTGTCAGAAGTATGCAGAATCATCGTGATCGGCCTTTTCGAGCTATTTAACGCGAGAAACACGTTCTCTGGTTGTTTTCACCACTCCACAGTGCGTTTGATATGCAGAACCGGCGATATCTTGGTTTTCGTGGGGTTTCATGCTGAGATATGCATTTTCTGCGATAATCTTGGTGAGACTTCTGTCCGAAGTAGGCTGAAACATCGAGATCGCTCTTTTCGAGCTAGTTAATGGGAGAAAAAACTTATCCGCTGTTTTGACCACTCCACAGTGCGTTTGATATCCAGAACGAGCGATATCTTGGCTTTCGTGGGGTTTTTCAGCTGAGATATGCATTTTTTACGGTAATCTTGATGAGACTTCTGTCCGAAGTATGAAGAATCATCGAGATCGCTCTACTCGAGCTATTTAATGCGAGAAACACGTTTTCTGGGGTTTTCACCACTCCACAGTGCGTTTGATATGCAGAACACAGCGATATCTTGGTTTTCGTGGGGTTTCAAGCTGAGATATGCATTTTTTACGATAATTTTGGTGAGACTTCTGTCCGAAGTATCCAGAATCATCGAGATCGCTCGTTTCGAGCTACTTAATGCGAGAAACACGTTATCTGGTGTTTCACCACTCCACAGTGCGTTTGATATGCAGAACCGGCGATATCTTGGTTTTCGTGGGGATTCAAGCTGAGATATGTATTTTCTGTGATAATCTTGGTGAGACTTCTGTCCGAAGTATGCTGAATCATCGAGATCGCTCTTTTCGAGCTAGCAAGTGCGAGAAACACGTTATCTGGGGGTTTCACCACTCCACAGTTCGTTGGATATGCAGAACAGTAGATATCTTGGTTTTCGTGGGGTTTCAAGCAGAGATATGCATTTTCTGCGATAATCTTGGTGAGACTTCTGTTAGAAGTATGCAGAATCATCGAGATCGCTCTTTTCGTGCTAGTTAGTGCGAGAAACACGTTATCTTGTGTTTTCACCACTCCACAGTGCGTTTGATATGCAGAACAGTAGATATCTTGGTTTTCGGGGGGTTTCAAGCTGAGATATGCATTTTCTGCGATAATATTGATGAGACTTCAGTCAGAAGTATGCAGAATCATCTAGATCGCTCTTTTCGAGCTACTTAATGCACGAAACACGTTTTCTGGTGTTTTCACCACTCCACAGTACGTTTGACATGCAGAACCGGCGATATCTTGGTTTCGGTCGGGTTTCAAGCTGAGATATGCATTTTCTACGATAAGCTTGGTGAAACATCTGTCCGAAGTATGCAGAAACGTCGAGAGCGCTCTTTTCGAGCTATTTAATCCGAGAAACAGGTTTTCTGGGGTTTTCACCACTCCACAGTTCCTTGGATATGCAGAACAGTAGATATCTTGGTTTTCGTGAGGTTTCAAGCAGAGATATGCATTTTCTGCGATAATCTTGGTGAGACTTCGGTCAGAAGTATGCAGAATCATCTAGATCGCTCTTTTCGAGCTACTTAATGCACGAAACACGCTTTCAGGTGTTTTCACCACTCCACAGTACGTTTAACATGCAGAACCGCAGATATCTTGGTTTCGGTCGGGTTTCAAGCTGAGATATGCTTTTCCTGCGATATTCTTGGTGAGACTTCTGTCCGAAGTATGCTGAATCATTGGGATAGCCCTTTTCGAGCAATTTAATGCGAGAAACACGTTCTCTGGTTGTTTTCACCACTCCACAGTGCGTTTGATGTGCAGAACAGGCGATATCTTGAGTTTTGTGGTGTTTCCAGCAGAGATATGCATTTTCTGCGATAATCTTGGTGGGTCTTTTGTCAGAAGGATGCAGAATCATCTAGATCGCTCTTTTCGAGCTACTTAATGCACGAAACACGTTTTCTGTTGTTTTCACCACTCCACGGTACGTTTGACATGCAAAACTGGAGATATCTTGGTTTCGGTCGGGTTTCAAGCAGAGATATGCATTCTCTACGATAATCTTAGTGAAACATCTGTCAGAAGTATGCAGAAACATCAACAGCGCTCTTTTCGAGCTATTTGATGCGAGAAACTCAATTTCTGGGGTTTTCACCACTCCACAGTTCGTTGGATATGCAGAACCGGAGATATTTTGGTTTTCGTCGGGTTTCAAGCTGAGATATGCATTTTCTACGATAAGCTTGGTGAAACATCTGTCCGAAGTATGCAGAAACGTCGAGAGCGCTCTTTTCGAGCTATTTAATGCGAGAAACACGGTTTCTGGGGTTTTCACCAATCCACAGTTCGTTGGATATGCAGAACAGTAGATATCTTGGTTTTCGTGGGGTTTTAAGCAGAAATATGCATTTTCTGCGATAATCTTGGTGAGACTTCTGTTAGAAGTATGCAGAATCATCGAGATCGCACTTTTCGAGCTATTTAATGCGAGAAATACGTTATCTGGTGTTTTCACCACTCCACAGTTGGTTTGATATGCAGAACCGGCGATATTTTGGTTTTCGTCGGGTTTCAAGCTGAGATATGCATTTTCTGCGATAATATTGGTGAGACTTCAGTCAGAAGTATGCAGAATCATCTAGATCGCACTTTTCGAGCTACTTAATGCACGAAACACGTTTTCTGGTGTTTTCACCACTCCACAGTACGTTAGACATGCAGAACCGGAGATATCTTGGTTTCGGTCGGGTTTCAAGCTGAGATATGCATTTCCTGCGATAATCTTGGTGAGACTTCTGTCCGAAGTATGCTGAAGCATCGGGATCGCTCTTTTCGAGCTATTTAATGCGAGAAACACGTTCTCTGGTTGTTTTCACCACTCCACAGTGCGTTTGATGTGCAGAACAGGCGATATCTTGATTTTCGTGGAGTTTCCAGCTGAGATATGCATTTTCTGCGCTAATCTTGGTGGGTCTTTTGTCAGAAGTATGCAGAATCATCTAGATCGCTCTTTTCGAGCTACTTAATGCACGAAACACGTTTTCTGGTGTTTTCACCACTCCACAGTACCTTTGACATGCAGAACCGGAGATATCTTGGTTTCGGTCGGGTTTCAAGCTGAGATATGCATTTTCTACGATAACCCTGGTGAGACTTCTGTCAGAAGTATGCAGAATCTTCGAGAACGCTCTTTTCGAGCTACTTAATGCGCGAAACACGTTTTCTGGTGTTTTCACCACTCCACGGTACGTTTGATGTGCAGAACCGGAGATAACTCGGTTTCGGTCGGGTTTCAAGCTGAGATATGCATTTTCTACGATAATCTTGGTGAGACTTCTGTCAGAAGTATGCAGGATCTTCGAGAACGCTCTTTTCGAGCTACTTAATGCGAGAAACACGTTTTCTGGTGTTTTCACCACTCCACAGTGCGTTTAATATGCAGAACCGGCGACATCTTGGTTTTCGTGGGGTTTCAAGCTGAGATATGCATTTTCTGCGATAATCTTGGTGAGACTTCTGTACGAAGTATGCTGAAACATCGAGATCGCTCTTTTCGAGCTAGATAATGCGAGAAAAACCATATCCGGTGTTTTCACCACTCCACAGTGCGTTTGATATGCAGAACCAGCGATATCTTGATTTTCGTGGAGTTTCCAGCTGAGATATGCATTTTCTGCGCTAATCTTGGTGGGTCTTTTGTCAGAAGTATGCAGAATCATCTAGATCGCTCTTTTCGAGCTACTTAATGCACGAAACACGTTTTCTGGTGTTTTCACCACTCCACAGTACCTTTGACATGCAGAACCGGAGATATCTTGGTTTCGGTCGGGTTTCAAGCTGAGATATGCATTTTCTACGATAATCTTGGTGAAACATCAGTCCGAAGTATGCAGAATCATCGAGATCGCTCTATTCAAGCTATTTAATGCGAGAAAAACGTTCTCTGGTTGTTTTCACCACTCCACAGTGCGTTTGATATGCAGAACCGGCAACATCTTGATTTTCGTGAGGTTTCGAGCTGAGATATGCATTTTCTGCGATAATATTGGTGATACTTCAGTCAGAAGTATGCAGAATCACCTAGATCGCTCTTTTCGAGCTACTTAATGCACGAAACACGTTTTCTGGTGTTTGCACCACTCCACAGTACGTTTGACATGCAGAACCGGAGATATCTTGGTTTCGGTCGGGTTACAAGCTGAGATATGCATTTTCTACGATAACACTGGTGAGAATTCTGTCAGAAGTATGCAGAATCTTCGAGAACGCTCTTTTCGAGCTTCTTAATGCGCGAAACACGTTTTCTGGTGTTTTCAACACTCCACGGTACGTTTGATGTGCAGAACCGGAGATAACTCGGTTTTCGTCGGCTTTCAAGCTGAGATATGCATTTTCTACGATAATCTTGGTGAGACTTCTGTCAGAAGTATGCAGGATCTTCGAGAACGCTCCATTCGAGCTATTTAATGCAAGAAACACGTTATCTGCTATTTGTACCACTCCACAGTGCGTTTGATATGCGGAAACTGCGATATCTTCGTTTTCGTGGGGTTTCCAGCTGAGACATGCATTTTCTGCGATAATCTTGGATATTCTTCTGTGAGAAGTATGGAGAATCACCGAAATCGCAGTTTTCGTGCTATTTAATGCGAGAAACACGTTGTCTGGTGTTTTCACCACTCCACAGTGCGTATGATATGCAGAACCGGCGGTATCTTGGTTTTCGTGGGGTTTCCAGCTGAGATATGCATTTTCTGCGATAATCTTGGTGAGACTTCTTTCCGAAGTATGCTGAAACATCGAGATCACTCTTTTCGAGCTAGTTAATGCGAGAAAAATCTTATCCGGTGTTTCCACCACTCCACAGTGCGTTTGATATGCAGAACCAGCGATATCTTGGCTTTCGTGGGGTTTCAAGCTGAGATATGCGTTTTGTACGATATTCTTGTTGAGACTTCTGTCCGAAGTATGAAGAATCATCGAGATAGCTCTATTCGAGCTCTTTAATGCGAGAAACACGTTTTCTGGTGTTTTGACCACTCCACAGTGCGTTTGATATGTAGAGCCGCCGATAACTTGGTTTTCGTGGGGTTTCCAGTTGAAATATGCATTTTCTGCGATACTCTTGGTGTTTCATCTATGAGAAGTATGCACAATCATCGAGAACGCTCTTTTCGAGTTATTTAATGCGAGAAACACGTTATCTGGTGTTTTGACCACTCCACAGTGCGTTTGATATGTAGAGCCGCCGATAACTTGGTTTTCGTGGGGTTTCCAGCTGAAATATGCATTTTCTGCGATAATCTTGGTGAGTCTTCTGTCAGAAGTATGCAGAATCATCTAGATCGCTCTTTTCGAGCTATTTAATCCGAGTAACACGTTTTCTGGTGTTTTCACCACCCCACAGTGCGTTTGATATGCAGAACCGGCGACATCTTGATTTTCGTGGTGTTTCGAGCTGAGATATGCATTTTCTGCGATAATCTTGGTGAGTCTTCTGTCAGAAGTATGCATAATCATCGATATCGTTCGTTTCGAGCTATTTAATGCGAGAAACACGTTATCTGGTGTATTGACCACTCCACACTGCGTTTGATATGCAGAACCGGCGTCATCTTGATTTTCGTGAGGTTTCAAGCTGAGATATGCATTTTCTGCGATAATCTTGTTGAGACATCTGTCCGAAGTATGCAGAATCATCGAGAACGCTCGTTTCGAGCTAGTTAGTGCGAGAAACACGTTATCTGGTGTTTTCAACACTCCACAGTGCGTTTGATATGCAGAACAGTACATATCTTGGTTTTCGTGGGGTTTCAAGCTGAGATATGCATTTTCTGCGATACTCTTGGTGAGACTTCAGTCAGAAGTATGCAGAATAATCTAGATCGTTCGTTTCGAGCTATTTAATGCGAGAAAAACGTTCTCTGGTTGTTTTCACCACTCCACAGTGCGTTTGATATGCAGAACCGGCAACATCTTGATTTTCGTGAGGTTTCGAGCTGAGATATGCATTTTCTGCGATAATATTGGTGATACTTCAGTCAGAAGTATGCAGAATCACCTAGATCGCTCTTTTCGAGCTACTTAATGCACGAAACACGTTTTCTGGTGTTTGCACCACTCCACAGTACGTTTGACATGCAGAACCGGAGATATCTTGGTTTCGGTCGGGTTACAAGCTGAGATATGCATTTTCTACGATAACACTGGTGAGAATTCTGTCAGAAGTATGCAGAATCTTCGAGAACGCTCTTTTCGAGCTTCTTAATGCGCGAAACACGTTTTCTGGTGTTTTCAACACTCCACGGTACGTTTGATGTGCAGAACCGGAGATAACTCGGTTTTCGTCGGCTTTCAAGCTGAGATATGCATTTTCTACGATAATCTTGGTGAGACTTCTGTCAGAAGTATGCAGGATCTTCGAGAACGCTCCATTCGAGCTATTTAATGCAAGAAACACGTTATCTGCTATTTGTACCACTCCACAGTGCGTTTGATATGCGGAAACTGCGATATCTTCGTTTTCGTGGGGTTTCCAGCTGAGACATGCATTTTCTGCGATAATCTTGGATATTCTTCTGTGAGAAGTATGGAGAATCACCGAAATCGCAGTTTTCGTGCTATTTAATGCGAGAAACACGTTGTCTGGTGTTTTCACCACTCCACAGTGCGTATGATATGCAGAACCGGCGGTATCTTGGTTTTCGTGGGGTTTCCAGCTGAGATATGCATTTTCTGCGATAATCTTGGTGAGACTTCTTTCCGAAGTATGCTGAAACATCGAGATCACTCTTTTCGAGCTAGTTAATGCGAGAAAAATCTTATCCGGTGTTTCCACCACTCCACAGTGCGTTTGATATGCAGAACCAGCGATATCTTGGCTTTCGTGGGGTTTCAAGCTGAGATATGCGTTTTGTACGATATTCTTGTTGAGACTTCTGTCCGAAGTATGAAGAATCATCGAGATAGCTCTATTCGAGCTCTTTAATGCGAGAAACACGTTTTCTGGTGTTTTGACCACTCCACAGTGCGTTTGATATGTAGAGCCGCCGATAACTTGGTTTTCGTGGGGTTTCCAGTTGAAATATGCATTTTCTGCGATACTCTTGGTGTTTCATCTATGAGAAGTATGCACAATCATCGAGAACGCTCTTTTCGAGTTATTTAATGCGAGAAACACGTTATCTGGTGTTTTGACCACTCCACAGTGCGTTTGATATGTAGAGCCGCCGATAACTTGGTTTTCGTGGGGTTTCCAGCTGAAATATGCATTTTCTGCGATAATCTTGGTGAGTCTTCTGTCAGAAGTATGCAGAATCATCTAGATCGCTCTTTTCGAGCTATTTAATCCGAGTAACACGTTTTCTGGTGTTTTCACCACCCCACAGTGCGTTTGATATGCAGAACCGGAGATAACTCGGTTTTCGTCGGCTTTCAAGCTGAGATATGCATTTTCTACGATAATCTTGGTGAGACTTCTGTCAGAAGTATGCAGGATCTTCGAGAACGCTCCATTCGAGCTATTTAATGCAAGAAACACGTTATCTGCTATTTGTACCACTCCACAGTGCGTTTGATATGCGGAAACTGCGATATCTTCGTTTTCGTGGGGTTTCCAGCTGAGACATGCATTTTCTGCGATAATCTTGGATATTCTTCTGTGAGAAGTATGGAGAATCACCGAAATCGCAGTTTTCGTGCTATTTAATGCGAGAAACACGTTGTCTGGTGTTTTCACCACTCCACAGTGCGTATGATATGCAGAACCGGCGGTATCTTGGTTTTCGTGGGGTTTCCAGCTGAGATATGCATTTTCTGCGATAATCTTGGTGAGACTTCTTTCCGAAGTATGCTGAAACATCGAGATCACTCTTTTCGAGCTAGTTAATGCGAGAAAAATCTTATCCGGTGTTTCCACCACTCCACAGTGCGTTTGATATGCAGAACCAGCGATATCTTGGCTTTCGTGGGGTTTCAAGCTGAGATATGCGTTTTGTACGATATTCTTGTTGAGACTTCTGTCCGAAGTATGAAGAATCATCGAGATAGCTCTATTCGAGCTCTTTAATGCGAGAAACACGTTTTCTGGTGTTTTGACCACTCCACAGTGCGTTTGATATGTAGAGCCGCCGATAACTTGGTTTTCGTGGGGTTTCCAGTTGAAATATGCATTTTCTGCGATACTCTTGGTGTTTCATCTATGAGAAGTATGCACAATCATCGAGAACGCTCTTTTCGAGTTATTTAATGCGAGAAACACGTTATCTGGTGTTTTGACCACTCCACAGTGCGTTTGATATGTAGAGCCGCCGATAACTTGGTTTTCGTGGGGTTTCCAGCTGAAATATGCATTTTCTGCGATAATCTTGGTGAGTCTTCTGTCAGAAGTATGCAGAATCATCTAGATCGCTCTTTTCGAGCTATTTAATCCGAGTAACACGTTTTCTGGTGTTTTCACCACCCCACAGTGCGTTTGATATGCAGAACCGGCGACATCTTGATTTTCGTGGTGTTTCGAGCTGAGATATGCATTTTCTGCGATAATCTTGGTGAGTCTTCTGTCAGAAGTATGCATAATCATCGATATCGTTCGTTTCGAGCTATTTAATGCGAGAAACACGTTATCTGGTGTATTGACCACTCCACACTGCGTTTGATATGCAGAACCGGCGTCATCTTGATTTTCGTGAGGTTTCAAGCTGAGATATGCATTTTCTGCGATAATCTTGTTGAGACTTCTGTCCGAAGTATGCAGAATCATCGAGAACGCTCGTTTCGAGCTAGTTAGTGCGAGAAACACGTTATCTGGTGTTTTCAACACTCCACAGTGCGTTTGATATGCAGAACAGTACATATCTTGGTTTTCGTGGGGTTTCAAGCTGAGATATGCATTTTCTGCGATACTCTTGGTGAGACTTCAGTCAGAAGTATGCAGAATAATCTAGATCGTTCGTTTCGAGCTATTTAATGCGAGAAACACGTTATCTGGTGTATTGACCACTCCACACTGCGTTTGATATGCAGAACCGGCAATATCTTGATTTTCGTGGTGTTTCCAGCTGAGATATGCATTTTCTGCGATAATCTTGGTGAGTCTTCTGTCAGAAGTATGCAGAATCATCTAGATCGCTCTTTTCGAGCTATTTAATGCGAGAAACACGTTTTCTGGTGTATTCACCACTCCAGTGTACGTTTGACATGCAGAACCGGAGATATCTTGGTTACGGTCGAGTTTCAAGCTGAGATATGCATTTTCTACGATAGTATTGGTGAGACCTCTGTCAGAAGTATGCAGAATCTTCGAGAACGCTCTTTTCGAGCTACTTAATGCGCGAAACACGTTTTCTGGTGTTTTCACCAGTCCAAGGTACGTTTAGTGTGCAGAACCGGAGATAACTCGGTATTCGTCGGGTTTCAAGCTGAGATATGCATTTTCTACGATAATCTTGGTGAGACTTCTGTCAGAAGTATGCAGAATAATCTAGATCGTTCGTTTCGAGCTATTTAATGCGAGAAACACGTTGTCTGGTGTTTTCACCACTCCACAGTGCGTATGATATGCAGAAGCGGCGATATCTTGGTTTTCGTGGGGTTTCAAGCTGAGATATGCATTTTCTGCTATAATCTTGGTGAGACTTCGGTCCGAAGTATGCTGAAACATCGAGATCGCTCTTTTCGAGCTAGTTAATCCGAGAAAAACCTTATCCGGTGTTTTCACCACTCCACAGTGCTTTTGACATGCAGAACCAGCGATATCTTGGCTTTCGTGGGGTTTTCTAGCTGAGATATGCATTTTTTACGATAATCTTGTTGAGCCTTCTGTCCGAAGTATGCAGAATCATCGAGATCGCTAGTTTCGAGCTACTTAATGCGAGAAACACGTTATCTGGTGTTTTCGCCACTCCACAGTGCGTTGGATATGCAGAACCGGAGATATTTTGGTTTTTACGTTGGGTTTCAAGCTGAGATATGCATTTTCTGCGAAAATATTGGTGAGACTTCAGTCAGAAGTATGCAGAATCACCTAGATCGCTCGTTTCGAGCTATTTAATGCGAGAAACACGTTATCTGGTTGTTTTCACCACTCCACAGTGCGTTTGATATGCAGAACCGGCGTCATCTTGATTTTCGTGAGGTTTCAAGCTGAGATATGCATTTTCTGCGATAATCTTTTTGAGGCTTCTGTCCGAAGTATGCAGAATCATCGAGATCGCTAGTTTAGAGCTACTTAATGCGAGAAACACGTTATCTGGTGTTTTCACCACTCCACAGTGCGTTGGATATGCAGAACCGGAGATATTTTGGTTTTCGTCGGGTTTCAAGCTGAGATATGCATTTTCTACGATAAGCTTGGCGAAACATCTGTCCAAAGTATGCAGAAACATCGAGAGCGCTCTTTTCGAGCTACTTAATGCGAGAAACACGTTTTCTGGTGTTTTCACCACTCCACAGTGCGTTGGATATGCAGAACCGGAGATATTTTGGTTTTAGTCGAGTTTCAAGCTGAGATATGCATTTTCTGCGATAATATTGGTGAGACTTCAGTCAGAAGTATGCAGAATCACCTAGATCGCGGGTTTCGAGCTATTTAATGCGAGCAACACGTTATCTGGTTGTTTTCACCAATCCACAGTACGTTTGATATGCAGAACCGGCGTCATCTTGATTTTCGTGAGGTTTCAAGCTGAGATATGCATTTTGTACGATAATCTTGTTGAGACTTCTGTCCGAAGTATGAAGAATCATCGAGATCGCTCTATTCGAGCTATTTAATGCGAGAAACACGTTTTCTGGTGTTTTGACCACTCCACAGTGCGTTTGATATGTAGAGCCGCCGATAACTTGGTTTTCGTGGGGTATCCAGTTGAAATATGCATTTTCTGCGATACTCTTGGTGTTTCATCAATGAGAAGTATGCAGAATCATCGAGAACGCTCTTTTCGAGATAGTTAATGCGAGAAACACGTTTTCTGGTGTTTTCAACATTCCACAGTGCGTCTGATATGCAGAACCGACGATATCTTGGTTTTCGTCGGGTTTCAAGCTGAGATATGCATTTTCTGCGATAATATTGGTGAGACTTCTGTCCGAAGTATGCAGAATTATAGATATCGCTCTTTTCGAGCTATTTAATGCGAGATACACGTTATCTGGTGTTTTGACCACTCCACAGTGCGTTTGATATGTAGAGCCGCCGATAACTTGGTTTTCGTGGGGTTTCCAGCTGAAATATGCATTTTCTGCGATAATCTTGGTGCTTCATCTATGAGAAGTATGCAGAATCATCGAGAACGCTCTTTTCGAGCTAGTTAACGCGAAAAACACGTTTTCTGGTGTTTTAACCACTCCACAGTGCGTCTGTTATGTAGAACCGGCGATATCTTGGTTTTCGTAGGGTTTCCAGCTGAGATATGCATTTTCTGCGATAATTTGGTGAGTCTTCTGTCAGAAGTATGCAGAATCATCTAGATCGCTCTTTTCGAGCTGTTTAATGCGAGAAACACGTTTTCTGGTGTTTTCACCACTCCACAGTACGTTTGATGTGCAGAACCGGTGATATCTTGGTTTTCGTGAGGTTACAAGCTGAGATATGCACCTTCTGCGATAATCTTGGTGAGTCTTCTGTCCGAAGTATGCAGAATTATAGATATCGCTCTTTTCGAGCTATTTAATGCGAGAAACACGTTATATGGTGTATTGAACACTCCACAGTGCGTTTGATATGTAGAGCCGCCGATAACTTCGTTTTCGTGGGGTTTCCAGCTGAAATATGCATTTTCTGCGATAATCTTGGTGAGTCTTCTGTCAGAAGTATGCATAATCATCGATATCGCTCTTTTCGAGTTATTTAATGCGAGAAACACGTTATCTGGTGTTTTGACCACTCCACAGTGCGTTTGATATGTAGAGCCGCCGATAACTTGGTTTTCGTGGGGTTTCCAGCTGAAATATGCATTTTCTGCGATAATCTTGGTGTTTCATCTATGAGAAGTATGCAGAATCATCGAGAACGCTCTTTTCGAGCTAGTTAATGCGAGAAACACGTTTTCTGGTGTTTTCACCACTCCACAGTGCGTCTGTTATGGAGAACCGGCGATATCTTGGTTTTCGTAGGGTTTCCAGCTGAGATATGCATTTTCTGCGATACTCTTGGTGAGACTTCAGTCAGAAGTATGCAGAATAATCTAGATCGTTCGTTTCGAGCTATTTAATGCGAGAAACACGTTATCTGGTGTATTGACCACTCCACACTGCGTTTGATATGCAGAACCGGCAATATCTTGATTTTCGTGGTGTTTCCAGCTGAGATATGCATTTTCTGCGATAATCTTGGTGATTCTTCTGTCAGAAGTATGCAGAATCATCTTGATCGCTCTTTTCGAGCTATTTAATGCGAGAAACACGTTTTCTGGTGTATTCACCACTCCAGTGTACGTTTGACATGCAGAACCGGAGATATCTTGGTTTCGGTCGAGTTTCAAGCTGAGATATGCATTTTCTACGATAGTATTTGTGAGACCTCTGTCAGAAGTATGCAGAATCTTCGAGAACGCTCTTTTCGAGCTACTTAATGCGAGAAACACGTTATCTGGTGTTTTGACCACTCCACAGTGCGTTTGATATGTAGAGCCGCCGATAACTTGGTTTTCGTGGGGTTTCCAGCTGAAATATGCATTTTCTGCGATAATCTTGGTGTTTCATCTTTGAGAAGTATGCAGAATAATCGAGAACGCTCTTTTCGAGCTAGTTAATGCGAGAAACACGTTTTCTGGTGTTTTCAGCACTCCACAGTGCGTCTGATATGCAGAACCGGCGATATCTTGATTTTCGTGGTGTTACCAGCTGAGATATGCATTTTCTGGGATAATCTTGGTGGGTCTTTTGTCAGAAGTATGCAGAATCATCTTGATCGCTCTTTTCGAGCTACTTAATGCAAGAAACACGTTTTCTGGTGTTTTCACCACTCCACAGTACGTTTGACATGCAGAACCGGAGATATCTTGGTTTCGGTCGGGTTTAAGGCTGAGATATGCATTTTCTACGATAACCCTGGTGAGACTTCTGTCAGAAGTATGCAGAATCTTCGAGAACGCTCTTTTCGAGCCAGTTAGTGCGAGAAACACGTTATCTGGTGTTTTCACCACTCCACAGTGCGTTTGATATGCAGAACAGTACATATCTTGGTTTTCGTGGGGTTTCAAGCTGAGATATGCATTTTCTGCGATAATCTTGTTGAGACTTCTGTCCGAAGTATGCAGAATCATCGAGATCGCTCGTTTCGAGCTAGTTAGTGCGAGAAACACGTCATCTGGTGTTTTCAACACTCCACAGTGCGTTTGATATGCAGAACAGTACATATCTTGGTTTTCGTGGGGTTTCAAGCTGAGATATGCATTTTCTGCGATACTCTTGGTGAGACTTCAGTCAGAAGTATGCTGAATAATCTAGATCGTTCGTTTCGAGCTATTTAATGCGAGAAACACGTTATCTGGTGTATTGACCACTCCACACTGCGTTTGATATGCAGAACCGGCAATATCTTGATTTTCGTGGGGTTTCAAGCAGAGATATGCATTTTCTGCGATAATCTTGGTGAGACTTCTGTTTGAAGTATGCAGAATCATCGAGATCGCACTTTTCGAGCTATTTAATGCGAGAAACACGTTATCTGGTGTTTTCACCACTCCACAGTTGGTTTGATATGCAGAACCGGCGATATTTTGGTTTTCGTCGGGTTTCAAGCTGAGATATACATTTTCTACGATAATCTTGGTGAAACATCAGTCCGAAGTATGCAGAATCTTCGAGAACGCTCTTTTCGAGCCAGTTAGTGCGAGAAACACGTTATCTGGTGTTTTCACCACTCCACAGTGCGTTTGATATGCAGAACAGTACATATCTTGGTTTTCGTGGGGTTTCAAGCTGAGATATGCATTTTCTGCGATAATCTTGTTGAGACTTCTGTCCGAAGTATGCAGAATCATCGAGATCGCTCGTTTCGAGCTAGTTAGTGCGAGAAACACGTTATCTGGTGTTTTCAACACTCCACAGTGCGTTTGATATGCAGAACAGTACATATCTTGGTTTTCGTGGGGTTTCAAGCTGAGATATGCATTTTCTGCGATAATCTTGTGGAGACTTCTGTCCGAAGTATGCAGAAATGTCGAGAGCGCTCTTTTCGAGCTATTTAATGCTAGAAACACGTTTTCTGGGGTTTTCACCACTCCACAGTTCGTTGGATATGCAGAACAGTAGATATCTTGGTTTTCGTGGGGTTTCAAGCAGAGATATGCATTTTCTGCGATAATCTTGGTGAGACTTCTGTTTGAAGTATGCAGAATCATCGAGATCGCACTTTTCGAGCTATTTAATGCGAGAAACACGTTATCTGGTGTTTTCACCACTCCACAGTGCGTCTGATATGCAGAACCGGCGATATCTTGATTTTCGTGGTGTTACCAGCTGAGATATGCATTTTCTGGGATAATCTTGGTGGGTCTTTTGTCAGAAGTATGCAGAATCATCTTGATCGCTCTTTTCGAGCTACTTAATGCAAGAAACACGTTTTCTGGTGTTTTCACCACTCCACAGTACGTTTGACATGCAGAACCGGAGATATCTTGGTTTCGGTCGGGTTTAAGGCTGAGATATGCATTTTCTACGATAACCCTGGTGAGACTTCTGTCAGAAGTATGCAGAATCTTCGAGAACGCTCTTTTCGAGCCAGTTAGTGCGAGAAACACGTTATCTGGTGTTTTCACCACTCCACAGTGCGTTTGATATGCAGAACAGTACATATCTTGGTTTTCGTGGGGTTTCAAGCTGAGATATGCATTTTCTGCGATAATCTTGTTGAGACTTCTGTCCGAAGTATGCAGAATCATCGAGATCGCTCGTTTCGAGCTAGTTAGTGCGAGAAACACGTCATCTGGTGTTTTCAACACTCCACAGTGCGTTTGATATGCAGAACAGTACATATCTTGGTTTTCGTGGGGTTTCAAGCTGAGATATGCATTTTCTGCGATACTCTTGGTGAGACTTCAGTCAGAAGTATGCTGAATAATCTAGATCGTTCGTTTCGAGCTATTTAATGCGAGAAACACGTTATCTGGTGTATTGACCACTCCACACTGCGTTTGATATGCAGAACCGGCAATATCTTGATTTTCGTGGGGTTTCAAGCAGAGATATGCATTTTCTGCGATAATCTTGGTGAGACTTCTGTTTGAAGTATGCAGAATCATCGAGATCGCACTTTTCGAGCTATTTAATGCGAGAAACACGTTATCTGGTGTTTTCACCACTCCACAGTTGGTTTGATATGCAGAACCGGCGATATTTTGGTTTTCGTCGGGTTTCAAGCTGAGATATACATTTTCTACGATAATCTTGGTGAAACATCAGTCCGAAGTATGCAGAATCTTCGAGAACGCTCTTTTCGAGCCAGTTAGTGCGAGAAACACGTTATCTGGTGTTTTCACCACTCCACAGTGCGTTTGATATGCAGAACAGTACATATCTTGGTTTTCGTGGGGTTTCAAGCTGAGATATGCATTTTCTGCGATAATCTTGTTGAGACTTCTGTCCGAAGTATGCAGAATCATCGAGATCGCTCGTTTCGAGCTAGTTAGTGCGAGAAACACGTTATCTGGTGTTTTCAACACTCCACAGTGCGTTTGATATGCAGAACAGTACATATCTTGGTTTTCGTGGGGTTTCAAGCTGAGATATGCATTTTCTGCGATAATCTTGTGGAGACTTCTGTCCGAAGTATGCAGAAATGTCGAGAGCGCTCTTTTCGAGCTATTTAATGCTAGAAACACGTTTTCTGGGGTTTTCACCACTCCACAGTTCGTTGGATATGCAGAACAGTAGATATCTTGGTTTTCGTGGGGTTTCAAGCAGAGATATGCATTTTCTGCGATAATCTTGGTGAGACTTCTGTTTGAAGTATGCAGAATCATCGAGATCGCACTTTTCGAGCTATTTAATGCGAGAAACACGTTATCTGGTGTTTTCACCACTCCACAGTTGGTTTGATATGCAGAACCGGCGATATTTTGGTTTTCGTCGGGTTTCAAGCTGAGATATGCATTTTCTACGATAATCTTGGTGAAACATCAGTCCGAAGTATGCAGAAACATCGAGAGCGCTCTTTGCGAGCTATTTAATGCGAGAAACACGTTCTCTGGTTGTTTTCACCACTCCGCAGTGCGTTTGATATGCAGAACAGGCTATATCCTGATTTTCGTGGTGTTTCCAACTGAGATATGCATTTTCTGCGATAATCTTGGTGTGTCTTTTGTCAGAAGGATGCAGAATCATCTTGATCGCTCTTTTCGAGCTACTTAATGCACGAAACAGGTTTTCTGGTGTTTTCACCACTCCACAGTACGTTTGAAATGCAGAACCGGAGATATCTTGGTTTCGGTCGGGTTTTTGGCTGAGATATGCATTTTCTACGATAACCCTGGTGAGACTTCTGTCAGAAGTATGCAGAATCTTCGAGAACGCTCTTTTCGAGCTACTTAATGCGCGAAACACGTTTTCTGGTGTTTTCACCAGTCCAAGGTACGTTTGGTGTGCAGAACCGGAGATAACTCGGTTTTCGTCGGGTTTCAAGCTGAGATATGCATTTTTTACGATAATCTTGGTGAGACTTCTGTCAGAAGTATGCAGAATAATCTAGATCGTTCGTTTCGAGCTATTTAATGCGAGAAACACGTTGTCTGGTGTTTTCACCACTCCACAGTGCGTATGATATGCAGAACCGGCGATATCTTGGTTTTCGTGGGGTTTCAAGCTGAGATATGCATTTTCTGCTATAATCTTGGTGAGACTTCTGTCAGAAGTATGCAGAATCTTCGAGAACGCTCTTTTCGAGCCAGTTAGTGCGAGAAACACGTTATCTGGTGTTTTCACCACTCCACAGTGCGTTTGATATGCAGAACAGTACATATCTTGGTTTTCGTGGGGTTTCAAGCTGAGATATGCATTTTCTGCGATAATCTTGTTGAGACTTCTGTCCGAAGTATGCAGAATCATCGAGATCGCTCGTTTCGAGCTAGTTAGTGCGAGAAACACGTTATCTGGTGTTTTCAACACTCCACAGTGCGTTTGATATGCAGAACAGTACATATCTTGGTTTTCGTGGGGTTTCAAGCTGAGATATGCATTTTCTGCGATAATCTTGTGGAGACTTCTGTCCGAAGTATGCAGAAATGTCGAGAGCGCTCTTTTCGAGCTATTTAATGCTAGAAACACGTTTTCTGGGGTTTTCACCACTCCACAGTTCGTTGGATATGCAGAACAGTAGATATCTTGGTTTTCGTGGGGTTTCAAGCAGAGATATGCATTTTCTGCGATAATCTTGGTGAGACTTCTGTTTGAAGTATGCAGAATCATCGAGATCGCACTTTTCGAGCTATTTAATGCGAGAAACACGTTATCTGGTGTTTTCACCACTCCACAGTTGGTTTGATATGCAGAACCGGCGATATTTTGGTTTTCGTCGGGTTTCAAGCTGAGATATGCATTTTCTACGATAATCTTGGTGAAACATCTGTCCGAAGTATGCAGAAACATCGAGAGCGCTCTTTGCTAGCTATTTAATGCGAGAAACACGTTCTCTGGTTGTTTTCACCACTCCGCAGTGCGTTTGATATGCAGAACAGGCTATATCCTGATTTTCGTGGTGTTTCCAACTGAGATATGCATTTTCTGCGATAATCTTGGTGTGTCTTTTGTCAGAAGGATGCAGAATCATCTTGATCGCTCTTTTCGAGCTACTTAATGCACGAATCAGGTTTTCTGGTGTTTTCACCACTCCACAGTACGTTTGAAATGCAGAACCGGAGATATCTTGGTTTCGGTCGGGTTTTTGGCTGAGATATGCATTTTCTACGATAACCCTGGTGAGACTTCTGTCAGAAGTATGCAGAATCTTCGAGAACGCTCTTTTCGAGCTACTTAATGCGCGAAACACGTTTTCTGGTGTTTTCACCAGTCCAAGGTACGTTTGGTGTGCAGAACCGGAGATAACTCGGTTTTCGTCGGGTTTCAAGCTGAGATATGCATTTTTTACGATAATCTTGGTGAGACTTCTGTCAGAAGTATGCAGAATAATCTAGATCGTTCGTTTCGAGCTATTTAATGCGAGAAACACGTTGTCTGGTGTTTTCACCACTCCACAGTGCGTATGATATGCAGAACCGGCGATGTCTTGGTTTTCGTGGGGTTTCAAGCTGAGATATGCATTTTCTGCTATAATCTTGGTGAGACTTCGGTCCGCAGTATGCTGAAACATCGAGATCGCTCTTTTCGAGCTAGTTAATGCGAGAAAAACCTTATCCGGTGTTTTCACCACTCCACAGTGCGTTTGACATGCAGAACCAGCGATATCTTGGCTTTCGTGGGGTTTTCTAGCTGAGATATGCATTTTTTACGATAATCTTGTTGAGCCTTCTGTCCGAAGTATGCAGAATCATCGAGATCGCTAGTTTCGAGCTACTTAATGCGAGAAACACGTTATCTGGTGTTTTCACCACTCCACAGTGCGTTGGATATGCAGAACCGGAGATATTTTGGTTTTTACGTCGGGTTTCAAGCTGAGATATGCATTTTCTGCGAAAATATTGGTGAGACTTCAGTCAGAAGTATGCAGAATCACCTAGATCGCTCGTTTCGAGCTATTTAATGCGAGAAACACGTTATCTGGTTGTTTTCACCACTCCACAGTGCGTTTGATATGCAGAACCGGCGTCATCTTGATTTTCGTGAGGTTTCAAGCTGAGATATGCATTTTCTGCGATAATCTTTTTGAGGCTTCTGTCCGAAGTATGCAGAATCATCGAGATCGCTAGTTTCGAGCTACTTAATGCGAGAAACACGTTATCTGGTGTTTTCACCACTCCACAGTGCGTTGGATATGCAGAACCGGAGATATTTTGGTTTTCGTCGGGTTTCAAGCTGAGGTATGCATTTTCTACGATAAGCTTGGCGAAACATCTGTCCAAAGTATGCAGAAACATCGAGAGCGCTCTTTTCGAGCTACTTAATGCGAGAAACACGTTTTCTGGTGTTTTCACCACTCCACAGTGCGTTGGATATGCAGAACCGGAGATATTTTGGTTTTCGTCGGGTTTCAAGCTGAGGTATGCATTTTCTACGATAAGCTTGGCGAAACATCTGTCCAAAGTATGCAGTATCATCGAGAACGCTCTTTTCGAGATAGTTAATGCGAGAAACACATTTTCTGGTGTTTTCAACATTCCACAGTGCGTCTGATATGCAGAACCGACGATATCTTGGTTTTCGTCGGGTTTCAAGCTGAGATATGCATTTTCTGCGATAATATTGGTGAGACTTCAGTCAGAAGTATGCAGAATCACCTAAATCGCTCGTTTCGAGCTATTTAATGCGAGAAACACGTTATCTGGTTGTTTTCACCACTCCACAGTGCGTTTGATATGCAGAACCGGCGTCATCTTGATTTTCGTGAGGTTTCAAGCTGAGATGTGCATTTTCTGCGATAATATTGGTGAGACTTCTGTCCGAAGTATGCAGAATTATAGATATCGCTCTTTTCGAGCTATTTAATGCGAGATACACGTTATCTGGTGTTTTGACCACTCCACAGTGCGTTTGATATGTAGAGCCGCCGATAACTTGGTTTTCGTGGGGTTTCCAGCTGAAATATGCATTTTCTGCGATAATCTTGGTGCTTCATCTATGAGAAGTATGCAGAATCATCGAGAACGCTCTTTTCGAGCTAGTTAACGCGAAAAACACGTTTTCTGGTGTTTTAACCACTCCACAGTGCGTCTGTTATGTAGAACCGGCGATATCTTGGTTTTCGTAGGGTTTCCAGCTGAGATATGCATTTTCTGCGATAATTTGGTGAGTCTTCTGTCAGAAGTATGCAGAATCATCTAGATCGCTCTTTTCGAGCTATTTAATGCGAGAAACACGTTTTCTGGTGTTTTCACCACTCCACAGTACGTTTGATGTGCAGAACCGGTGATATCTTGGTTTTCGTGAGGTTACAAGCTGAGATATGCACCTTCTGCGATAATCTTGGTGTGTCTTCTGTCAGAAGTATGCAGAATCATCTAGATCGCTCTTTTCGAGCTATTTAATGCGAGTAACAGGTTTTCTGGTGTTTTCACCACCCCACAGTGCGTTTGATATGCAGAACCGTCGACATCTTGGTTTTCGTCGGGTTTCAAGCTGAGATATGCATTTTCTGCGATAATATTGGTGAGACTTCAGTCAGAAGTATGCAGAATCATCGATATCGCTCTTTTCGAGCTATTTAATGCGAGAAACACGTTATCTGGTGTTTTGACCACTCCACAGTGCGTTTGATGTGTAGAGCCGCCGATAACTTGGTTTTCGTGGGGTTTCCAGCTGAAATATGCATTTTCTGCGATAATCTTGGTGTTTCATCTATGAGAAGTATGCAGAATCATCGAGAACGCTCTTTTCGAGATAGTTAATGCGAGAAACACGTTTTCTGGTGTTTTCAACATTCCACAGTGCGTCTGATATGCAGAACCGACGATATCTTGGTTTTCGTCGGGTTTCAAGCTGAGATATGCATTTTCTGCGACAATATTGGTGAGACTTCAGTCAGAAGTATGCAGAATCACCTAGATCGCTCGTTTCGAGGTATTTAATGCGAGAAACACGTTATCTGGTTGTTTTCACCACTCCACAGTGCGTTTGATATGCAGAACCGGCGTCATCTTGAGTTTCGTGAGGTTTCAAGCTGAGATATGCATTTTCTGCGATAATATTGGTGAGACTTCTGTCCGAAGTATGCAGAATTATAGATATCGCTCTTTTCGAGCTATTTAATGCGAGAAACACGTTATCTGGTGTATTGAACACTCCACAGTGCGTTTGATATGTAGAGCCGCCGATAACTCGGTTTTCGTGGGGTTTCCAGCTGAAATATGCATTTTCTGCGATAATCTTGGTGAGTCTTCTGTCAGAAGTATGCATAATCATCGATATCGCTCTTTTCGAGTTATTTAATGCGAGAAACACGTTATCTGGTGTTTTGACCACTCCACAGTGCGTTTGATATGTAGAGCCGCCGATAACTTGGTTTTCGTGGGGTTTCCAGCTGAAATATGCATTTTCTGCGATAATCTTGGTGTTTCATCTATGAGAAGTATGCAGAATCATCGAGAACGCTCTTCTCGAGCTAGTTAATGCGAGAAACACGTTTTCTGGTGTTTTCACCACTCCACAGTGCGTCTGTTATGGAGAACCGGCGATATCTTGGTTTTCGTAGGGTTTCCAGCTGAGATATGCATTTTCTGCGATAATCTTGGTGAGTCTTCTGTCAGAAGTATGCAGAATCATCTAGATCGCTCTTTTCGAGCTATTTAATGCGAGAAACACGTTTTCTGGTGTATTCACCACTCCAGTGTACGTTTGACATGCAGAACCGGAGATATCTTGGTTTCGGTCGAGTTTCAAGCTGACATATGCATTTTCTACGATAGTATTGGTGAGACCTCTGTCAGAAGTATGCAGAATCTTCGAGAACGCTCTTTTCGAGCTACTTAATGCGAGAAACACGTTATCTGGTGTTTTGACCACTCCACAGTGCGTTTGATATGTAGAGCCGCCGATAACTTGGTTTTCGTGGGATTTCCAGCTGAAATATGCATTTTCTGCGATAATCTTGGTGTTTCATCTTTGAGAAGTATGCAGAATAATCGAGAACGCTCTTTTCGAGCTAGTTAATGCGAGAAACACGTTTTCTGGTGTTTTCAGCACTCCACAGTGCGTCTGATATGCAGAACCGGCGATATCTTGATTTTCGTGGTGTTACCAGCTGAGATATGCATTTTCTGCGATAATCTTGGTGGGTCTTTTGTCAGAAGTAAGCAGAATCATCTTGATCGCTCTTTTCGAGCTACTTAATGCAAGAAACACGTTTTCTGGTGTTTTCACCACTCCACACTACGTTTGACATGCAGAACCGGAGATATCTTGGTTTCGGTCGGGTTTAAGACTGAGATATGCATTTTCTACGATAACCCTGGTGAGACTTCTGTCAGAAGTATGCAGAATCTTCGAGAACGCTCTTTTCGAGCTAGTTAGTGCGAGAAACACGTTATCTGGTGTTTTCACCACTCCACAGTGCGTATGATATGCAGAACAGTACATATCTTGGTTTTCGTGGGGTTTCAAGCTGAGATATCCATTTTCTGCGATAATCTTGTGGAGACTTCTGTCCGAAGTATGCAGAATCATCGAGATCGCTCGTTTCGAGCTAGTTAGTGCGAGAAACACGTTATCTGGTGTTTTCAACACTCCACAGTGCGTTTGATATGCAGAACAGTACATATCTTGGTTTTCGTGGGGTTTCAAGCTGAGATATGCATTTTCTGCGATAATCTTGTGGAGACTTCTGTCCGAAGTATGCAGAAATGTCGAGAGCGCTCTTTTCGAGCTATTTAATGCTAGAAACACGTTTTCTGGGGTTTTCAACATTCCACAGTGCGTCTGATATGCAGAACCGACGATATCTTGGTTTTCGTCGGGTTTCAAGCTGAGATATGCATTTTCTGCGATAATATTGGTGAGACTTCAGTCAGAAGTATGCAGAATCACCTAAATCGCTCGTTTCGAGCTATTTAATGCGAGAAACACGTTATCTGGTTGTTTTCACCACTCCACAGTGCGTTTGATATGCAGAACCGGCGTCATCTTGATTTTCGTGAGGTTTCAAGCTGAGATGTGCATTTTCTGCGATAATATTGGTGAGACTTCTGTCCGAAGTATGCAGAATTATAGATATCGCTCATTTCGAGCTATTTAATGCGAGATACACGTTATCTGGTGTTTTGACCACTCCACAGTGCGTTTGATATGTAGAGCCGCCGATAACTTGGTTTTCGTGGGGTTTCCAGCTGAAATATGCATTTTCTGCGATAATCTTGGTGCTTCATCTATGAGAAGTATGCAGAATCATCGAGAACGCTCTTTTCGAGCTAGTTAACGCGAAAAACACGTTTTCTGGTGTTTTAACCACTCCACAGTGCGTCTGTTATGTAGAACCGGCGATATCTTGGTTTTTGTAGGGTTTCCAGCTGAGATATGCATTTTCTGCGATAATTTGGTGAGTCTTCTGTCAGAAGTATGCAGAATCATCTAGATCGCTCTTTTCGAGCTATTTAATGCGAGAAACACGTTTTCTGGTGTTTTCACCACTCCACAGTACGTTTGATGTGCAGAACCGGTGATATCTTGGTTTTCGTGAGGTTACAAGCTGAGATATGCACCTTCTGCGATAATCTTGGTGTGTCTTCTGTCAGAAGTATGCAGAATCATCTAGATCGCTCTTTTCGAGCTATTTAATGCGAGTAACAGGTTTTCTGGTTGTTTTCACCACTCCACAGTGCGTTTGATATGCAGAACCGGCGTCATCTTGATTTTCGTGAGGTTTCAAGCTGAGATATGCATTTTCTGCGATAATATTGGTGAGACTTCTGTCCGAAGTATGCAGAATTATAGATATCGCTCTTTTCGAACTATTTAATGCGAGAAACACGTTATCTGGTGTATTGAACACTCCACAGTGCGTTTGATATGTAGAGCCGCCGATAACTCGGTTTTCGTGGGGTTTCCAGCTGAAATATGCATTTTCTGCGATAATCTTGGTGAGTCTTCTGTCAGAAGTATGCATAATCATCGAAATCGCTCTTTTCGAGTTATTTAATGCGAGAAACACGTTATCTGGTGTTTTGACCACTCCACAGTGCGTTTGATATGTAGAGCCGCCGATAACTTGGTTTTCGTGGGGTTTCCAGCTGAAATATGCATTTTCTGCGATAATCTTGGTGTTTCATCTATGAGAAGTATGCAGAATCATCGAGAACGCTCTTTTCGAGCTAGTTAATGCGAGAAACACGTTTTCTGGTGTATTCACCACTCCAGTGTACGTTTGACATGCAGAACCGGAGATATCTTGGTTTCGGTCGAGTTTCAAGCTGAGATATGCATTTTCTACGATAGTATTGGTGAGACCTCTGTCAGAAGTATGCAGAATCTTCGAGAACGCTCTTTTCGAGCTACTTAATGCGAGAAACACGTTATCTGGTGTTTTGACCACTCCACAGTGCGTTTGATATGTAGAGCCGCCGATAACTTGGTTTTCGTGGGATTTCCAGCTGAAATATGCATTTTCTGCGATAATCTTGGTGTTTCATCTTTGAGAAGTATGCAGAATAATCGAGAACGCTCTTTTCGAGCTAGTTAATGCGAGAAACACGTTTTCTGGTGTTTTCAGCACTCCACAGTGCGTCTGATATGCAGAACCGGCGATATCTTGATTTTCGTGGTGTTACCAGCTGAGATATGCATTTTCTGCGATAATCTTGGTGGGTCTTTTGTCAGAAGTAAGCAGAATCATCTTGATCGCTCTTTTCGAGCTACTTAATGCAAGAAACACGTTTTCTGGTGTTTTCACCACTCCACACTACGTTTGACATGCAGAACCGGAGATATCTTGGTTTCGGTCGGGTTTAAGGCTGAGATATGCATTTTCTACGATAACCCTGGTGAGACTTCTGTCAGAAGTATGCAGAATCTTCGAGAACGCTCTTTTCGAGCTAGTTAGTGCGAGAAACACGTTATCTGGTGTTTTCACCACTCCACAGTGCGTATGATATGCAGAGCAGTACATATCTTGGTTTTCGTGGGGTTTCAAGCTGAGATATGCATTTTCTGCGATAATCTTGTGGAGACTTCTGTCCGAAGTATGCAGAATCATCGAGATCGCTCGTTTCGAGCTAGTTAGTGCGAGAAACACGTTATCTGGTGTTTTCAACACTCCACAGTGCGTTTGATATGCAGAACAGTACATATCTTGGTTTTCGTGGGGTTTCAAGCTGAGATATGCATTTTCTGCGATAATCTTGTGGAGACTTCTGTCCGAAGTATGCAGAAATGTCGAGAGCGCTCTTTTCGAGCTATTTAATGCTAGAAACACGTTTTCTGGGGTTTTCACCACTCCACAGTTCGTTGGATATGCAGAACAGTAGATATCTTGGTTTTCGTGGGGTTTCAAGCAGAGATATGCATTTTCTGCGATAATCTTGGTGAGACTTCTGTTAGAAGTATGCAGAATCATCGAGATCGCACTTTTCGAGCTATTTAATGCGAGAAACACGTTCTCTGGTTGTTTTCACCACTCCACAGTGCGTTTGATCTGCAGAACAGGCGATATCTTGATTTTCGTGGTGTTTCCAACTGAGATATGCATTTTTTGCGATAATCTTTGTGGGTCTTTTGTCAGAAGTATGCAGAATCATCTTGATCGCTCTTTTCGAGCTACTTAATGCACGAAACATGTTTTCTGGTCTTTTCACCACTACAAGGTACGTTTGGTGTGCAGAACCGGAGATAACTCGGTTTTCGACGGGTTTCAAGCTGAGATATGCATTTTCTACGATAATCTTGGTGAGACTTCTGTCAGAAGTATGCAGGATCTTCGAGAACGCTCTTTTCGTGCTATTTAATGCGAGAAACACGTTATCTGGTGTTTTCACCACTCCACAGTGCGTTTGATATGCAGAACCGGCGATATCTTGATTTTCGTGGTGTTTCCAGCTGAGATATGCATTTTCTACGATAATGTTGGTGAGACTTCTGTCAGAAGTATGCAGAATCTTCGAGAACGCTCTTTTCGAGCTACTTAATGCGAGAAACACGTTATCTGGTGTTTTCACCACTCCACAGTGCGTTTGATATGCAGTACCAGCGATATCTTGGTTTTCGTGGGGTTTCAAGCTGAGATATGCATTTTTTACGATAATCTTGGTGAGACTTCTGTCCGAAGTATGCAGAATCATCGAGATCGCTCTATTCGAGCTATTTAATGCGAGAAACACGTTCTCTGGTTGTTTTCACCACTCCACAGTGCGTTTGATATGCAGAACCGGCAACATCTTGATTTTCGTGAGGTTTCGAGCTGAGATATGCATTTTCTGCGATAATATTGGTGAGACTTCAGTCAGAAGTATCCAGAATCATCTAGATCGCTCTTTTCGAGCTATTTAATGCGAAAAAACAAGTTTTCTGGTGTTTTGACCACTCCACAGTGCGTTTGATATGTAGATCCGCCGATAACTTGGTTTTCATGGGGTTTCCAGCTGATATATGCATTTTCTGCGATAATCTTGGTGTTTCATCTATGAGACGTATGCAGAATCATCGAGAACGCTCGTTTCGAGCTACTTAATGCGAGAAACACGTTATCTGGTGTTTTCCCCACTCTACGGTACGTTTGATGTGCAGAACCGGAGATAACTCGGTTTTCGTCAGGTTTCAAGCTGAGATATGCATTTTCTACGATAATCTTGGTGAGACTTCTGTCAGAAGTATGCAGGATCTTCGAGAACGCTCTTTTCGAGCTATTTAATGAGAGAAACACGTTATCTGGTGTTTTCACCACTCCACAGTGCGTTTGATATGCAGAACAGGCGATATCTTGATTTTCGTGGTGTTTCCAGCTGAGATATGCATTTTGTGCGATAATCTTGGTGGGTCTTTTGTCAGAAGTATGCAGAATCATCTAGATCGCTCTTTTCGAGCTACTTAATGCACGAAACACGTTTTCTGGAGTTTTCACCACTCCACAGTACGTTTGACATGCAGAACCGGAGATATCTTGGTTTCGGTCGGGTTTCAAGCTGAGATATGCATTTTCTGCGATAATCTTGGTGAGACTTCTGTCCGAAGGATGCTGAATCATCGATATCGCTCTTTTCGAGCTAGTTAGTGCGAGAAACACGTTATCTGGTGTTTTCGCCACTCCACAGTGCGTTCGATATGCAGAACAGTACATATCTTGGTTTTCGTGGGGTTTCAAGCTGAGATATGCATTTTCTGCGATAATCTTGTTGAGACTTCTGGCCGAAGTATGCAGAATCATCGAGATCGCTCGTTTCGAGCTAGTTAGTGCGAGAAACACGTTATCTGGTGTTTTCACCACTCCACAGTGCGTTTGATATGCAGAACAGTACATATCTTGGTTTTCGTGGGGTTTCAAGCTGAGATATGCATTTTCTGCGATAATCTTGTTGAGACTTCTGTCCGAAGTATGCAGAAAGGTCGAGAGCGCCCTTTTCGAGCTATTTAATGCTAGAAACACGTTTTGTGGGGTTTTCACCACTCCACAGTTCGATGGATATGCAGAACAGTAGATATCTTGGTTTTCGTGGGGTTTCAAGCAGAGATATGCATTTTCTGCGATAATCTTGGTGAGGCTTCTGTCCGAAGTATGCAGAATCATCGAGATCGCTCTATTCGAGCTATTTAATGCGAGAAACACGTTCTCTGGTTGTTTTCACCACTCCACAGTGCGTTTGATATGCAGAACCGGCAACATCTTGATTTTCGTGAGGTTTCGAGCTGAGATATGCATTTTCTGCGATAATATTGGTGAGACTTCAGTCAGAAGTATCCAGAATCATCTAGATCGCTCTTTTCGAGCTATTTAATGCGAAAAAACAAGTTTTCTGGTGTTTTGACCACTCCACAGTGCGTTTGATATGTAGATCCGCCGATAACTTGGTTTTCATGGGGTTTCCAGCTGATATATGCATTTTGTGCGATAATCTTGGTGGGTCTTTTGTCAGAAGTATGCAGAATCATCTAGATCGCTCTTTTCGAGCTACTTAATGCACGAAACACGTTTTCTGGAGTTTTCACCACTCCACAGTACGTTTGACATGCAGAACCGGAGATATCTTGGTTTCGGTCAGGTTTCAAGCTGAGATATGCATTTTCTGCGATAATCTTGGTGAGACTTCTGTCCGAAGTATGCTGAATCATCGATATCGCTCTTTTCGAGCTAGTTAGTGCGAGAAACACGTTATCTGGTGTTTTCACCACTCCACAGTGCGTTCGATATGCAGAACAGTACATATCTTGGTTTTCGTGGGGTTTCAAGCTGAGATATGCATTTTCTGCGATAATCTTGTTGAGACTTCTGTCCGAAGTATGCAGAAAGGTCGAGAGCGCTCTTTTCGAGCTATTTACTGCTAGAAACACGTTTTCTGGGGTTTTCACCACTCGACATTTCGTTGGATATGCAGAACAGTAGATATCTTGGTTTTCGTGGGGTTTCAAGCTGAGATATGCATTTTCTGCGATAATCTTGGTGAGACTTCTGTCCGAAGGATGCTGAATCATCGATATCGCTCTTTTCGAGCTAGTTAGTGCGAGAAACACGTTATCTGGTGTTTTCGCCACTCCACAGTGCGTTCGATATGCAGAACAGTACATATCTTGGTTTTCGTGGGGTTTCAAGCTGAGATATGCATTTTCTGCGATAATCTTGTTGAGACTTCTGTCCGAAGTATGCAGAAAGGTCGAGAGCGCTCTTTTCGAGCTATTTACTGCTAGAAACACGTTTTCTGGGGTTTTCACCACTCCACGGTACGTTTGATGTGCAGAACCGGAGATAACTCGGTTTTCGTGAGGTTTCAAGCTGAGATATGCATTTTCTGCGATGATCTTGGTGAGACTTTTGTCCGAAGTATGCTGAATCATCGAGATCGCTCTTTTCGAGCTAGTTAGTGCGAGAAACACGTTATCTGGTGTTTTCACCACTCCACAGTGCGTTTGATATGCACAACAGTACATATCTTGATTTTCGTGGGGATTCAAGCTGAGATATGCATTTTCTGCGATAATCTTGTTGAGACTTCTGGCCGAAGTATGCAGAATCATCGAGATCGCTCGTTTCGAGCTAGTTAGTGCGAGAAACACGTTATCTGGTGTTTTCACCACTCCACAGTGCGTTTGATATGCAGAACAGTACATATCTTGGTTTTCGTGGGGTTTCAAGCTGAGATATGCATTTTCTGCGATAATCTTGTTGAGACTTCTGTCCGAAGTATGCAGAAAGGTCGAGAGCGCCCTTTTCGAGCTATTTAATGCTAGAAACACGTTTTGTGGGGTTTTCACCACTCCACAGTTCGATGGATATGCAGAACAGTAGATATCTTGGTTTTCGTGGGGTTTCAAGCAGAGATATGCATTTTCTGCGATAATCTTGGTGAGACTTCTGTTAGAAGTATGCAGAATCACCTAGATCGCTCTTTTCGAGCTACTTAATGCACGAAACACGTCTTCTGGAGTTTTCACCACTACACAGTACGTTTGGTGTGCAGAACCGGAGATAACTCGGTTTTCGTCGGGTTTCAAGCTGAGATATGCATTTTCTACGATAATCTTGGTGAGACTTCTGCCAGAAGTATGCAGAATAATCTAGATCGTTCGCTTCGAGCTATTTAATGCGAGAAACACGTTATCTGGTGTATTGACCACTCCACACTGCGTTTGATATGCAGTACCAGCGATATCTTGGTTTTCATGGGGTTTCAAGCTGAGATATGCATTTTTTACGATAATCTTGGTGAGACTTCTGTCCGAAGTATGCTGAATCATCGAGATCGCTCTTTTCGAGCTATTTAATGCGAGAAACACGTTCTCTGGTTGTTTTCACCACTCCACAGTGCGTTTGATCTGCAGAACAGGCGATATCTTGATTTTCGTGGTGTTTCCAACTGAGATATGCATTTTCTGCGATAATCTTGGTGGGTCTTTTGTCAGAAGTATGCAGAATCATCTTGATCGCTCTTTTCGAGCTACTTAATGCGAGAAACACTTTATCTGGTGTTTTCACCACTCCACAGTGCGTTTGATATGCAGTACCAGCGATATCTTGGTTTTCGTGGGGTTTCAAGCAGAGATATGCATTTTCTACGATAATGTTGGTGAGACTTCTGTCAGAAGTATGCAGAATCTTCGAGAACGCTCTTTTCGAGCTACTTAATGCGCGAAACACGTTTTCTGGTGTTTTCACCACTCCACGGTACGTTTGGTGTGCAGAACCGGAGATAACTCGGTTTTCGTCGGGTTTCAAGCTGAGATATGCATTTTCTACGATAATCTTGGAGAGACTTCTGTCACAAGTATGCAGGATCTTCGAGAACGCTCTTTTCGTGCTATTTAATGCGAGAAACACGTTATCTGGTGTTTTCACCACTCCACAGTGCGTTTGATATGCAGAACCGGCGATATCTTGATTTTCGTGGTGTTTCCAGCTGAGATATGCATTTTCTACGATAATGTTGGTGAGACTTCTGTCAGAAGTATGCAGAATCTTCGAGAACGCTCTTTTCGAGCTACTTAATGCGCGAAACACGTTTTCTGGTGTTTTCACCACTCCACGGTACGTTTGGTGTGCAGAACCAGAGATAACTCGGTTTTCGTCGGGTTTCAAGCTGAGATATGCATTTTCTACGATAATCTTGGAGAGACTTCTGTCACAAGTATGCAGGATCTTCTAGAACGCTCTTTTCGAGCTATTTAATGCGAGAAACACGTTATCTGGTGTTTTCACCACTCCACAGTGCGTTTGATATGCAGTACCAGCGATATCTTGGTTTTCGTGGGGTTTCAAGCTGAGATATGCATTTTTTACGATAATCTTGGTGAGACTTCTGTCCGAAGTATGCAGAATCATCGAGATCGCTCTATTCGAGCTATTTAATGCGAGAGACACGTTCTCTGGTTGTTTTCACCACTCCACAGTGCGTTTGATATGCAGAACCGGCAACATCTTGATTTTCGTGAGGTTTCGAGCTGAGATATGCATTTTCTGCGATAATCTTGGTGAGCCTACAGTCAGAAGTATCGAGAATCATCTAGATCGCTCTTTTCGAGCTATTTAATGCGAAAAAACAAGTTTTCTGGTGTTTTGACCACTCCACAGTGCGTTTGATATGTTGATCCGCCGATAACTTGGTTTTCATGGGGTTTCCAGCTGATATATGCATTTTCTGCGATAATCTTGGTGTTTCATCTATGAGACGTATGCAGAATCATCGAGAACGCTCGTTTCGAGCTACTTAATGCGAGAAACACGTTATCTGGTGTTTTCACCACTCCACAGTGCGTTTGATATGCAGAACCGGCGATATCTCGGTTTTTGTGCGGTTTCAAGCTGAGATATGCATTTTCTGCGATAATCTTGGTGAGACTTCTGTTAGAAGGATGCAGAAGCATCGAGATCGCTCGTTTCGAGCTAGTTATTGCGAGAAAAACATTATGCGGTGTTTTCACCACTCCACAGTGCGTTTGATATGCAGAACCAGCGATATCTTGGTTTTCGTGGGGTTTCAAGCTGAGATATGCATTTTTTACGATAATTTTGGTGAGACTTCTGTCCGAAGTATGCAGAAGCATCGAGATCGCTCGTTTCGAGCTATTTAATGCGAGAAACACGTTATCTGGTGTTTTCACCACTCCACAGTGCGTTTGATATGCAAAACCGGCGACACCTTGGTTTTCGTGTGGTTTCAAGCTGAGATATGCATTTTCTGCGATAATCTTCGTGAGACTTCTGTTAGAAGTATGCAGAATCATCGAGATCGCACTTTTCGAGCTATTTAATGCGAGAAACACGTTATCTGGTGTTTTCACCACTCCACAGTGCGTTTGATATGCAGAACCGGCGACATCTTGGTTTTCGTGTGGTTTCAAGCTGAGATATGCATTTTCTGCGATAATCTTGGTGAGACTTCTGTACGAAGTATGCTGAATCATCGAGATCGCTCTTTTCGAGCTAGTTAGTGCGAGAAACACGTTTTGTGGGGTTTTCTCCACTCCACAGTTCGTTGGATATGCAGAACAGTAGATATCTTGGTTTTCGTGGGGTTTCAAGCAGAGATATGCATTTTCTGCGATAATCTTGTTGAGACTTCTGTCCGAAGTATGCAGAAAGGTCGAGAGCGCCCTTTTCGAGCTATTTAATGCTAGAAACACGTTTTGTGGGGTTTTCACCACTCCACAGTTCGATGGATATGCAGAACAGGCGATATCTTGATTTTCGTGGTGTTTCCAGCTGAGATATGCATTTTGTGCGATAATCTTGGTGGGTCTTTTGTCAGAAGTATGCAGAATCATCTAGATCGCTCTTTTCGTGCTATTTAATGCACGAAACACGTTTTCTGGAGTTTTCACCACTCCACAGTACGTTTGACATGCAGAACCGGAGATATCTTGGTTTCGGTCGGGTTTCAAGCTGAGATATGCATTTTCTGCGATAATCTTGGTGAGACTTCTGTCCGAAGTATGCTGAATCATCGATATCGCTCTTTTCGAGCTAGTTAGTGCGAGAAACACGTTATCTGGTGTTTGCACCACACCACAGTGCGTTCGATATGCAGAACAGTACATATCTTGGTTTTCGTGGGGTTTCAAGCTGAGATATCCATTTTCTGCGATAATCTTGTTGAGACTTCTGTCCGAAGTATGCAGAAAGGTCGAGAGCGCTCTTTTCGAGCTATTTACTGCTAGAAACACGTTTTCTGGGGTTTTCACCACTCGACATTTCGTTGGATATGCAGAACAGTAGATATCTTGGTTTTCGTGGGGTTTCAAGCAGAGATATGCATTTTCTGCGATAATCTTGGTGAGACTTCTGTTAGAAGTATGCAGAAGCATCGAGATCGCTCGTTTCGAGCCATTTAATGCGAGAAACACGTTATCTGGTGTTATCACCACACCACAGTGCGTTTGATATGCAGAACCGGCGATATCTTGGTTTTCGTGGGGTTTCAAGCTGAGATATGCATTTTCTGCGATAATCTTGGTGAGACTTCTGTCCGAAGGATGCTGAATCATCGATATCGCTCTTTTCGAGCTAGTTAGTGCGAGAAACACGTTATCTGGTGTTTTCGCCACTCCACAGTGCGGTCGATATGCAGAACAGTACATATCTTGGTTTTCGTGGGGTTTCAAGCTGAGATATGCATTTTCTGCGATAATCTTGTTGAGACTTCTGTCCGAAGTATGCAGAAAGGTCGAGAGCGCTCTTTTCGAGATATTTACTGCTAGAAACACGTTTTCTGGGGTTTTCACCACTCCACGGTACGTTTGATGTGCAGAACCGGAGATAACTCGGTTTTCGTGAGGTTTCAAGCTGAGATATGCATTTTCTGCGATAATCTTGGTGAGACTTCTGTTAGAAGTATGCAGAATCATCGAGATCGCACTTTTCGAGCTATTTAATGCGAGAAACACGTTATCTGGTGTTTTCACCACTCCACAGTGCGTTTGATATGCAGAACAGGCGATATCTTGGTTTTCGTGGGGTTTCAAGCTGAGATATGCATTGTCTGCGATAATCTTGGTGAGACTTCTGTCCTAAGTATGCAGAAACATCGAGAGCGCTCTTTTCGAGCTATTTAATGCGAGAAACTCGTTTTCTGGGGTTTTCACAACTCCACAGTTCGTTGGATATGCAGAACCGGAGATATCTTGGTTTTCGTGGGGTTTCAAGCTGAGATATGCATTTTCTGCGATAATCTTGTTGAGACTTCTGGCCGATGTGTGCAGAATCATCGAGATCGCTCGTTTCGAGCTAGTTAGTGCGAGAAACACGTTATCTGGTGTTTTCACCACTCCACAGTGCGTTCGATATGCAGAACAGTACATATCTTGGTTTTCGTGAGGTTTCAAGCTGAGATATCCATTTTCTGCGATAATCTTGTTGAGACTTCTGTCCGAAGTATGCAGAAAGGTCGAGAGCGCTCTTTTCGAGCTATTTACTGCTAGAAACACGTTTTCTGGGGTTTTCACCACTCGACATTTCGTTGGATATGCAGAACAGTAGATATCTTGGTTTTCGTGGGGTTTCAAGCAGAGATATGCATTTTCTGCGATAATCTTGGTGAGACTTCTGTTAGAAGTATGCAGAAGCATCGAGATCGCTCGTTTCGAGCCATTTAATGCGAGAAACACGTTATCTGGTGTTATCACCACACCACAGTGCGTTTGATATGCAGAACCGGCGATATCTTGGTTTTCGTGGGGTTTCAATCTGAGATATGCATTTTCTGCGATAATCTTGGTGAGACTTCTGTCCGAAGGATGCTGAATCATCGATATCGCTCTTTTCGAGCTAGTTAGTGCGAGAAACACGTTATCTGGTGTTTTCGCCACTCCACAGTGCGTTCGATATGCAGAACAGTACATATCTTGGTTTTCGTGGGGTTTCAAGCTGAGATATGCATTTTCTGCGATAATCTTGTTGAGACTTCTGTCCGAAGTATGCAGAAAGTTCGAGAGCGCTCTCTTCGAGCTATTTACTGCTAGAAACACGTTTTCTGGGGTTTTCACCACTCCACGGTACGTTTGATGTGCAGAACCGGAGATAACTCGGTTTTCGTGAGGTTTCAAGCTGAGATATGCATTTTCTGCGATAATCTTGGTGAGACTTTTGTCCGAAGTATGCTGAATCATCGAGATCGCTCTTTTCGAGCTAGTTAGTGCGAGAAACACGTTATCTGGTGTTTTCACCACTCCACAGTGCGTTTGATATGCAGAACAGTACATATCTTGATTTTCGTGGGGATTCAAGCTGAGATATGCATTTTCTGCGATAATCTTGTTGAGACTTCTCGCCGAAGTATGCAGAATCATCGAGATCGCTCGTTTCGAGCTAGTTAGTGCGAGAAACACGTTATCTGGTGTTTTCACCACTCCACATTGCGTTTGATATGCAGAACAGTACATATCTTGGTTTTCGTGGGGTTTCAAGCTGAGATATGCATTTTCTGCGATAATCTTGTTGAGACTTCTGTCCGAAGTATGCAGAAAGGTCGAGAGCGCCCTTTTCGAGCTATTTAATGCTAGAAACACGTTTTGTGGGGTTTTCACCACTCCACAGTTCGATGGATATGCAGAACAGTAGATATCTTGGTTTTCGTGGGGTTTCAAGCAGAGATATGCATTTTCTGCGATAATCTTGGTGAGACTTCTGTTAGAAGTATGCAGAATCACCTAGATCGCTCTTTTCGAGCTACTTAATGCACGAAACACGTTTTCTGGAGTTTTCACCACTCCACAGTACGTTTGACATGCAGAACCGGAGATATCTTGGTTTCGGTCGGGTTTCAAGCTGAGATATGCATTTTCTACGATAATCTTGGTGAAACATCTGTCCGAAGTATGCAGAAACATCGAGAGCGCTCTTTTCGAGCTATTTAATGCGAGAAACTCGTTTTCTGGGGTTTTCACCACTCCACAGTTCGTTGGATATGCAGAACCGGAGATATCTTGGTTTTCGTGGGGTTTCAAGCTGAGATATGCATTTTCTGCGATAATCTTGGTGAGACTTTTGTTAGAAGAATGCAGAATCATCTTGATCGCTCTTTTCGAGCTACTTAATGCACGAAACAGGTTTTCTGGTGTTTTCACCACTCCACAGTACGTTTGAAATGCAGAACCGGAGATATCTTGGTTTCGGTCGGGTTTTAGGCTGAGATATCCATTTTCTACGATAACCCTGGTGAGACTTCTGTCAGAAGTATGCAGAATCTTCGAGAACGCTCTTTTCGAGCTACTTAATGCGCGAAACACGTTTTCTGGTGTTTTCACCAGTCCAAGGTACGTTTGGTGTGCAGAACCGGAGATAACTCGGTTTTCGTCGGGTTTCAAGCTGAGATATGCATTTTCTGCGATAATCTTGGTGAGACTTCTGTCCGAAGGATGCTGAATCATCGATATCGCTCTTTTCGAGCTAGTTAGTGCGAGAAACACGTTATCTGGTGTTTTCGCCACTCCACAGTGCGTTCGATATGCAGAACAGGCGATATCTTGATTTTCGTGGTGTTTCAGGCTGAGATATGCATTTTGTGCGATAATCTTGGTGGGTCTTTTGTCAGAAGTATGCAGAATCATCTAGATCGCTCTTTTCGAGCTACTTAATGCACGAAACACGTTCTCTGGAGTTTTCACCACTCCACAGTACGTTTGACATGCAGAACCGGAGATATCTTGGTTTCGGTCGGGTTTCAAGCTGAGATATGCATTTTCTACGATAATCTTGGTGAAACATCTGTCCGAAGTATGCAGAAACATCGAGAGCGCTCTTTTCGAGCTATTTAATGCGAGAAACTCGTTTTCTGGGGTTTTCACAACTCCACAGTTCGTTGGATATGCAGAACCGGAGATATCTTGGTTTTCGTGGGGTTTCAAGCTGAGATATGCATTTTCTGCGATAATCTTGTTGAGACTTCTGGCCGATGTGTGCAGAATCATCGAGATCGCTCGTTTCGAGCTAGTTAGTGCGAGAAACACGTTATCTGGTGTTTTCACCACTCCACAGTGCGTTTGATATGCAGAACAGTACATATCTTGGTTTTCGTGGGGTTTCAAGCTGAGATATGCATTTTCTGCGATAATCTTGTTGAGACTTCTGTCCGAAGTATGCAGAAAGGTCGAGAGCGCCCTTTTCGAGCTATTTAATGCTAGAAACACGTTTTGTGGGGTTTTCACCACTCCACAGTTCGATGGATATGCAGAACAGTAGATATCTTGGTTTTCGTGGGGTTTCAAGCAGAGATATGCATTTTCTGCGATAATCTTGGTGAGACTTCTGTTAGAAGTATGCAGAATCACCTAGATCGCTCTTTTCGAGCTACTTAATGCACGAAACACGTTTTCTGGAGTTTTCACCACTCCACAGTACGTTTGACATGCAGAACCGGAGATATCTTGGTTTCGGTCGGGTTTCAAGCTGAGATATGCATTTTCTACGATAATCTTGGTGAAACATCTGTCCGAAGTATGCAGAAACATCGAGAGCGCTCTTTTCGAGCTATTTAATGCGAGAAACTCGTTTTCTGGGGTTTTCACCACTCCACAGTTCGTTGGATATGCAGAACCGGAGATATCTTGGTTTTCGTGGGGTTTCAAGCTGAGATATGCATTTTCTGCGATAATCTTGGTGAGACTTTTGTTAGAAGAATGCAGAATCATCTTGATCGCTCTTTTCGAGCTACTTAATGCACGAAACAGGTTTTCTGGTGTTTTCACCACTCCACAGTACGTTTGAAATGCAGAACCGGAGATATCTTGGTTTCGGTCGGGTTTTAGGCTGAGATATCCATTTTCTACGATAACCCTGGTGAGACTTCTGTCAGAAGTATGCAGAATCTTCGAGAACGCTCTTTTCGAGCTACTTAATGCGCGAAACACGTTTTCTGGTGTTTTCACCAGTCCAAGGTACGTTTGGTGTGCAGAACCGGAGATAACTCGGTTTTCGTCGGGTTTCAAGCTGAGATATGCATTTTCTGCGATAATCTTGGTGAGACTTCTGTCCGAAGGATGCTGAATCATCGATATCGCTCTTTTCGAGCTAGTTAGTGCGAGAAACACGTTATCTGGTGTTTTCGCCACTCCACAGTGCGTTCGATATGCAGAACAGGCGATATCTTGATTTTCGTGGTGTTTCAGGCTGAGATATGCATTTTGTGCGATAATCTTGGTGGGTCTTTTGTCAGAAGTATGCAGAATCATCTAGATCGCTCTTTTCGAGCTACTTAATGCACGAAACACGTTCTCTGGAGTTTTCACCACTCCACAGTACGTTTGACATGCAGAACCGGAGATATCTTGGTTTCGGTCGGGTTTCAAGCTGAGATATGCATTTTCTACGATAATCTTGGTGAAACATCTGTCCGAAGTATGCAGAAACATCGAGAGCGCTCTTTTCGAGCTATTTAATGCGAGAAACTCGTTTTCTGGGGTTTTCACAACTCCACAGTTCGTTGGATATGCAGAACCGGAGATATCTTGGTTTTCGTGGGGTTTCAAGCTGAGATATGCATTTTCTGCGATAATCTTGTTGAGACTTCTGGCCGATGTGTGCAGAATCATCGAGATCGCTCGTTTCGAGCTAGTTAGTGCGAGAAACACGTTATCTGGTGTTTTCACCACTCCACAGTGCGTTCGATATGCAGAACAGTACATATCTTGGTTTTCGTGAGGTTTCAAGCTGAGATATCCATTTTCTGCGATAATCTTGTTGAGACTTCTGTCCGAAGTATGCAGAAAGGTCGAGAGCGCTCTTTTCGAGCTATTTACTGCTAGAAACACGTTTTCTGGGGTTTTCACCACTCGACATTTCGTTGGATATGCAGAACAGTAGATATCTTGGTTTTCGTGGGGTTTCAAGCAGAGATATGCATTTTCTGCGATAATCTTGGTGAGACTTCTGTTAGAAGTATGCAGAAGCATCGAGATCGCTCGTTTCGAGCCATTTAATGCGAGAAACACGTTATCTGGTGTTATCACCACACCACAGTGCGTTTGATATGCAGAACCGGCGATATCTTGGTTTTCGTGGGGTTTCAATCTGAGATATGCATTTTCTGCGATAATCTTGGTGAGACTTCTGTCCGAAGGATGCTGAATCATCGATATCGCTCTTTTCGAGCTAGTTAGTGCGAGAAACACGTTATCTGGTGTTTTCGCCACTCCACAGTGCGTTCGATATGCAGAACAGTACATATCTTGGTTTTCGTGGGGTTTCAAGCTGAGATATGCATTTTCTGCGATAATCTTGTTGAGACTTCTGTCCGAAGTATGCAGAAAGTTCGAGAGCGCTCTCTTCGAGCTATTTACTGCTAGAAACACGTTTTCTGGGGTTTTCACCACTCCACGGTACGTTTGATGTGCAGAACCGGAGATAACTCGGTTTTCGTGAGGTTTCAAGCTGAGATATGCATTTTCTGCGATAATCTTGGTGAGACTTTTGTCCGAAGTATGCTGAATCATCGAGATCGCTCTTTTCGAGCTAGTTAGTGCGAGAAACACGTTATCTGGTGTTTTCACCACTCCACAGTGCGTTTGATATGCAGAACAGTACATATCTTGATTTTCGTGGGGATTCAAGCTGAGATATGCATTTTCTGCGATAATCTTGTTGAGACTTCTGGCCGAAGTATGCAGAATCATCGAGATCGCTCGTTTCGAGCTAGTTAGTGCGAGAAACACGTTATCTGGTGTTTTCACCACTCCACAGTGCGTTTGATATGCAGAACAGTACATATCTTGGTTTTCGTGGGGTTTCAAGCTGAGATATGCATTTTCTGCGATAATCTTGTTGAGACTTCTGTCCGAAGTATGCAGAAAGGTCGAGAGCGCCCTTTTCGAGCTATTTAATGCTAGAAACACGTTTTGTGGGGTTTTCACCACTCCACAGTTCGATGGATATGCAGAACAGTAGATATCTTGGTTTTCGTGGGGTTTCAAGCAGAGATATGCATTTTCTGCGATAATCTTGGTGAGACTTCTGTTAGAAGTATGCAGAATCACCTAGATCGCTCTTTTCGAGCTACTTAATGCACGAAACACGTTTTCTGGAGTTTTCACCACTCCACAGTACGTTTGACATGCAGAACCGGAGATATCTTGGTTTCGGTCGGGTTTCAAGCTGAGATATGCATTTTCTACGATAATCTTGGTGAAACATCTGTCCGAAGTATGCAGAAACATCGAGAGCGCTCTTTTCGAGCTATTTAATGCGAGAAACTCGTTTTCTGGGGTTTTCACCACTCCACAGTTCGTTGGATATGCAGAACCGGAGATATCTTGGTTTTCGTGGGGTTTCAAGCTGAGATATGCATTTTCTGCGATAATCTTGGTGAGACTTTTGTTAGAAGAATGCAGAATCATCTTGATCGCTCTTTTCGAGCTACTTAATGCACGAAACAGGTTTTCTGGTGTTTTCACCACTCCACAGTACGTTTGAAATGCAGAACCGGAGATATCTTGGTTTCGGTCGGGTTTTAGGCTGAGATATCCATTTTCTACGATAACCCTGGTGAGACTTCTGTCAGAAGTATGCAGAATCTTCGAGAACGCTCTTTTCGAGCTACTTAATGCGCGAAACACGTTTTCTGGTGTTTTCACCAGTCCAAGGTACGTTTGGTGTGCAGAACCGGAGATAACTCGGTTTTCGTCGGGTTTCAAGCTGAGATATGCATTTTCTGCGATAATCTTGGTGAGACTTCTGTCCGAAGGATGCTGAATCATCGATATCGCTCTTTTCGAGCTAGTTAGTGCGAGAAACACGTTATCTGGTGTTTTCGCCACTCCACAGTGCGTTCGATATGCAGAACAGGCGATATCTTGATTTTCGTGGTGTTTCAGGCTGAGATATGCATTTTGTGCGATAATCTTGGTGGGTCTTTTGTCAGAAGTATGCAGAATCATCTAGATCGCTCTTTTCGAGCTACTTAATGCACGAAACACGTTCTCTGGAGTTTTCACCACTCCACAGTACGTTTGACATGCAGAACCGGAGATATCTTGGTTTCGGTCGGGTTTCAAGCTGAGATATGCATTTTCTACGATAATCTTGGTGAAACATCTGTCCGAAGTATGCAGAAACATCGAGAGCGCTCTTTTCGAGCTATTTAATGCGAGAAACTCGTTTTCTGGGGTTTTCACAACTCCACAGTTCGTTGGATATGCAGAACCGGAGATATCTTGGTTTTCGTGGGGTTTCAAGCTGAGATATGCATTTTCTGCGATAATCTTGTTGAGACTTCTGGCCGATGTGTGCAGAATCATCGAGATCGCTCGTTTCGAGCTAGTTAGTGCGAGAAACACGTTATCTGGTGTTTTCACCACTCCACAGTGCGTTCGATATGCAGAACAGTACATATCTTGGTTTTCGTGAGGTTTCAAGCTGAGATATCCATTTTCTGCGATAATCTTGTTGAGACTTCTGTCCGAAGTATGCAGAAAGGTCGAGAGCGCTCTTTTCGAGCTATTTACTGCTAGAAACACGTTTTCTGGGGTTTTCACCACTCGACATTTCGTTGGATATGCAGAACAGTAGATATCTTGGTTTTCGTGGGGTTTCAAGCAGAGATATGCATTTTCTGCGATAATCTTGGTGAGACTTCTGTTAGAAGTATGCAGAAGCATCGAGATCGCTCGTTTCGAGCCATTTAATGCGAGAAACACGTTATCTGGTGTTATCACCACACCACAGTGCGTTTGATATGCAGAACCGGCGATATCTTGGTTTTCGTGGGGTTTCAATCTGAGATATGCATTTTCTGCGATAATCTTGGTGAGACTTCTGTCCGAAGGATGCTGAATCATCGATATCGCTCTTTTCGAGCTAGTTAGTGCGAGAAACACGTTATCTGGTGTTTTCGCCACTCCACAGTGCGTTCGATATGCAGAACAGGCGATATCTTGATTTTCGTGGTGTTTCAGGCTGAGATATGCATTTTGTGCGATAATCTTGGTGGGTCTTTTGTCAGAAGTATGCAGAATCATCTAGATCGCTCTTTTCGAGCTACTTAATGCACGAAACACGTTCTCTGGAGTTTTCACCACTCCACAGTACGTTTGACATGCAGAACCGGAGATATCTTGGTTTCGGTCGGGTTTCAAGCTGAGATATGCATTTTCTACGATAATCTTGGTGAAACATCTGTCCGAAGTATGCAGAAACATCGAGAGCGCTCTTTTCGAGCTATTTAATGCGAGAAACTCGTTTTCTGGGGTTTTCACAACTCCACAGTTCGTTGGATATGCAGAACCGGAGATATCTTGGTTTTCGTGGGGTTTCAAGCTGAGATATGCATTTTCTGCGATAATCTTGTTGAGACTTCTGGCCGATGTGTGCAGAATCATCGAGATCGCTCGTTTCGAGCTAGTTAGTGCGAGAAACACGTTATCTGGTGTTTTCACCACTCCACAGTGCGTTCGATATGCAGAACAGTACATATCTTGGTTTTCGTGAGGTTTCAAGCTGAGATATCCATTTTCTGCGATAATCTTGTTGAGACTTCTGTCCGAAGTATGCAGAAAGGTCGAGAGCGCTCTTTTCGAGCTATTTACTGCTAGAAACACGTTTTCTGGGGTTTTCACCACTCGACATTTCGTTGGATATGCAGAACAGTAGATATCTTGGTTTTCGTGGGGTTTCAAGCAGAGATATGCATTTTCTGCGATAATCTTGGTGAGACTTCTGTTAGAAGTATGCAGAAGCATCGAGATCGCTCGTTTCGAGCCATTTAATGCGAGAAACACGTTATCTGGTGTTATCACCACACCACAGTGCGTTTGATATGCAGAACCGGCGATATCTTGGTTTTCGTGGGGTTTCAATCTGAGATATGCATTTTCTGCGATAATCTTGGTGAGACTTCTGTCCGAAGGATGCTGAATCATCGATATCGCTCTTTTCGAGCTAGTTAGTGCGAGAAACACGTTATCTGGTGTTTTCGCCACTCCACAGTGCGTTCGATATGCAGAACAGTACATATCTTGGTTTTCGTGGGGTTTCAAGCTGAGATATGCATTTTCTGCGATAATCTTGTTGAGACTTCTGTCCGAAGTATGCAGAAAGTTCGAGAGCGCTCTCTTCGAGCTATTTACTGCTAGAAACACGTTTTCTGGGGTTTTCACCACTCCACGGTACGTTTGATGTGCAGAACCGGAGATAACTCGGTTTTCGTGAGGTTTCAAGCTGAGATATGCATTTTCTGCGATAATCTTGGTGAGACTTTTGTCCGAAGTATGCTGAATCATCGAGATCGCTCTTTTCGAGCTAGTTAGTGCGAGAAACACGTTATCTGGTGTTTTCACCACTCCACAGTGCGTTTGATATGCAGAACAGTACATATCTTGATTTTCGTGGGGATTCAAGCTGAGATATGCATTTTCTGCGATAATCTTGTTGAGACTTCTGGCCGAAGTATGCAGAATCATCGAGATCGCTCGTTTCGAGCTAGTTAGTGCGAGAAACACGTTATCTGGTGTTTTCACCACTCCACAGTGCGTTTGATATGCAGAACAGTACATATCTTGGTTTTCGTGGGGTTTCAAGCTGAGATATGCATTTTCTGCGATAATCTTGTTGAGACTTCTGTCCGAAGTATGCAGAAAGGTCGAGAGCGCCCTTTTCGAGCTATTTAATGCTAGAAACACGTTTTGTGGGGTTTTCACCACTCCACAGTTCGATGGATATGCAGAACAGTAGATATCTTGGTTTTCGTGGGGTTTCAAGCAGAGATATGCATTTTCTGCGATAATCTTGGTGAGACTTCTGTTAGAAGTATGCAGAATCACCTAGATCGCTCTTTTCGAGCTACTTAATGCACGAAACACGTTTTCTGGAGTTTTCACCACTCCACAGTACGTTTGACATGCAGAACCGGAGATATCTTGGTTTCGGTCGGGTTTCAAGCTGAGATATGCATTTTCTACGATAATCTTGGTGAAACATCTGTCCGAAGTATGCAGAAACATCGAGAGCGCTCTTTTCGAGCTATTTAATGCGAGAAACTCGTTTTCTGGGGTTTTCACCACTCCACAGTTCGTTGGATATGCAGAACCGGAGATATCTTGGTTTTCGTGGGGTTTCAAGCTGAGATATGCATTTTCTGCGATAATCTTGGTGAGACTTTTGTTAGAAGAATGCAGAATCATCTTGATCGCTCTTTTCGAGCTACTTAATGCACGAAACAGGTTTTCTGGTGTTTTCACCACTCCACAGTACGTTTGAAATGCAGAACCGGAGATATCTTGGTTTCGGTCGGGTTTTAGGCTGAGATATCCATTTTCTACGATAACCCTGGTGAGACTTCTGTCAGAAGTATGCAGAATCTTCGAGAACGCTCTTTTCGAGCTACTTAATGCGCGAAACACGTTTTCTGGTGTTTTCACCAGTCCAAGGTACGTTTGGTGTGCAGAACCGGAGATAACTCGGTTTTCGTCGGGTTTCAAGCTGAGATATGCATTTTCTACGATAATCTTGGTGAGACTTCTGCCAGAAGTATGCAGAATAATCTCGATCGTTCGTTTCGAGCTATTTAATGCGAGAAACACGTTATCTGGTGTATTGACCACTCCACACTGCGTTTGATATGCAGTACCAGCGATATCTTGGTTTTCATGGGGTTTCAAGCTGAGATATGCATTTTTTACGATAATCTTGGTGAGACTTCTGTCCGAAGTATGCTGAATCATCGAGATCGCTCTTTTCGAGCTATTTAATGCGAGAAACACGTTCTCTGGTTGTTTTCACCACTCCACAGTGCGTTTGATCTGCAGAACAGGCGATATCTTGATTTTCGTGGTGTTTCCAACTGAGATATGCATTTTCTGCGATAATCTTGGTGGGTCTTTTGTCAGAAGTATGCAGAATCATCTTGATCGCTCTTTTCGAGCTACTTAATGCGAGAAACACGTTATCTGGTGTTTTCACCACTCCACAGTGCGTTTGATATGCAGAACCGGCGATATCTTGATTTTCGTGGTGTTTCCAGCTGAGATATGCATTTTCTACGATAATGTTGGTGAGACTTCTGTCAGAAGTATGCAGAATCTTCGAGAACGCTCTTTTCGAGCTACTTAATGCGCGAAACACGTTTTCTGGTGTTTTCACCACTCCACGGTACGTTTGGTGTGCAGAACCGGAGATAACTCGGTTTTCGTCGGGTTTCAAGCTGAGATATGCATTTTCTACGATAATCTTGGAGAGACTTCTGGCACAAGTATGCAGGATCTTCGAGAACGCTCTTTTCGTGCTATTTAATGCGAGAAACACGTTATCTGGTGTTTTCACCACTCCACAGTGCGTTTGATATGCAGAACCGGCGATATCTTGATTTTCGTGGTGTTTCCAGCTGAGATATGCATTTTCTACGATAATGTTGGTGAGACTTCTGTCAGAAGTATCCAGAATCATCTAGATCGCTCTTTTCGAGCTATTTAATGCGAAAAAACAAGTTTTCTGGTGTTTTGACCACTCCACAGTGCGTTTGATATGTTGATCCGCCGATAACTTGGTTTTCATGGGGTTTCCAGCTGATATATGCATTTTCTGCGATAATCTTGGTGTTTCATCTATGAGACGTATGCAGAATCATCGAGAACGCTCGTTTCGAGCTACTTAATGCGAGAAACACGTTATCTGGTGTTTTCACCACTCCACAGTGCGTTTGATATGCAGAACCGGCGATAACTCGGTTTTTGTGGGGTTTCAAGCTGAGATATGCATTTTCTGCGATAATCTTGGTGAGACTTCTGTTAGAAGGATGCAGAAGCATCCAGATCGCTCGTTTCGAGCTAGTTATTGCGAGAAAAACATTATGCGGTGTTTTCACCACTCCACAGTGCGTTTGATATGCAGAACCAGCGATATCTTGGTTTTCGTGGGGTTTCAAGCTGAGATATGCATTTTTTACGATAATTTTGGTGAGACTTCTGTCCGAAGTATGCAGAAGCATCGAGATCGCTCGTTTCGAGCTATTTAATGCGAGAAACACGTTATCTGGTGTTTTCACCACTCCACAGTGCGTTTGATATGCAAAACCGGCGACACCTTGGTTTTCGTGTGGTTTCAAGCTGAGATATGCATTTTCTGCGATAATCTTCGTGAGACTTCTGTTAGAAGTATGCAGAATCATCGAGATCGCACTTTTCGAGCTATTTAATGCGAGAAACACGTTATCTGGTGTTTTCACCACTCCACAGTGCGTTTGATATGCAGAACCGGCGACATCTTGGTTTTCGTGTGGTTTCAAGCTGAGATATGCATTTTCTGCGATAATCTTGGTGAGACTTCTGTCCGAAGTATGCTGAATCATCGAGATCGCTCTTTTCGAGCTAGTTAGTGCGAGAAACACGTTTTGTGGGGTTTTCTCCACTCCACAGTTCGTTGGATATGCAGAACAGTAGATATCTTGGTTTTCGTGGGGTTTCAAGCAGAGATATGCATTTTCTGCGATAATCTTGGTGAGACTTCTGTTAGAAGTATGCAGCATCATCGAGATCGCACTTTTCGAGCTATTTAATGCGAGAAACACGTTATCTGGTGTTTTCACCACTCCACAGTGCGTTTGATATGCAGAACAGGCGATATCTTGATTTTCGTGGTGTTTCCAGCTGAGATATGCATTTTGTGCGACAATCTTGGTGGGTCTTTTGTCAGAAGTATGCAGAATCATCTAGATCGCTCTTTTCGAGCTACTTAATGCACGAAACACGTTTTCTGGAGTTTTCACCACTCCACAGTACGTTTGACATGCAGAACCGGAGATATCTTGGTTTCGGTCGGGTTTCAAGCTGAGATATGCATTTTCTGCGATAATCTTGGTGAGACTTCTGTCCGAAGTATGCTGAATCATCGATATCGCTCTTTTCGAGCTAGTTAGTGCGAGAAACACGTTATCTGGTGTTTGCACCACTCCACAGTGCGTTCGATATGCAGAACAGTACATATCTTGGTTTTCGTGGGGTTTCAAGCTGAGATATCCATTTTCTGCGATAATCTTGTTGAGACTTCTGTCCGAAGTATGCAGAAAGGTCGAGAGCGCTCTTTTCGAGCTATTTACTGCTAGAAACACGTTTTCTGGGGTTTTCACCACTCGACATTTCGTTGGATATGCAGAACAGTAGATATCTTGGTTTTCGTGGGGTTTCAAGCAGAGATATGCATTTTCTGCGATAATCTTGGTGAGACTTCTGTTAGAAGTATGCAGAAGCATCGAGATCGCTCGTTTCGAGCCATTTAATGCGAGAAACACGTTATCTGGTGTTATCACCACACCACAGTGCGTTTGATATGCAGAACCGGCGATATCTTGGTTTTCGTGGGGTTTCAAGCTGAGATATGCATTTTCTGCGATAATCTTGGTGAGACTTCTGTCCGAAGGATGCTGAATCATCGATATCGCTCTTTTCGAGCTAGTTAGTGCGAGAAACACGTTATCTGGTGTTTTCGCCACTCCACAGTGCGTTCGATATGCAGAACAGTACATATCTTGGTTTTCGTGGGGTTTCAAGCTGAGATATGCATTTTCTGCGATAATCTTGTGGAGACTTCTGTCCGAAGTATGCAGAAAGGTCGAGAGCGCTCTTTTCGAGCTATTTACTGCTAGAAACACGTTTTCTGGGGTTTTCACCACTCGACATTTCGTTGGATATGCAGAACAGTAGATATCTTGGTTTTCGTGGGGTTTCAAGCAGAGATATGCATTTTCTGCGATAATCTTGGTGAGACTTCTGTTAGAAGTATGCAGAAGCATCGAGATCGCTCGTTTCGAGCCATTTAATGCGAGAAACACGTTATCTGGTGTTATCACCACACCACAGTGCGTTTGATATGCAGAACCGGCGATATCTTGGTTTTCGTGGGGTTTCAAGCTGAGATATGCATTTTCTGCGATAATCTTGGTGAGACTTCTGTCCGAAGGATGCTGAATCATCGATATCGCTCTTTTCGAGCTAGTTAGTGCGAGAAACACGTTATCTGGTGTTTTCGCCACTCCACAGTGCGTTCGATATGCAGAACAGTACATATCTTGGTTTTCGTGGGGTTTCAAGCTGAGATATGCATTTTCTGCGATAATCTTGTTGAGACTTCTGTCCGAAGTATGCAGAAAGGTCGAGAGCGCTCTTTTCGAGCTATTTACTGCTAGAAACACGTTTTCTGGGGTTTTCACCACTCGACATTTCGTTGGATATGCAGAACAGTAGATATCTTGGTTTTCGTGGGGTTTCAAGCAGAGATATGCATTTTCTGCGATAATCTTGGTGAGACTTCTGTTAGAAGTATGCAGAAGCATCGAGATCGCTCGTTTCGAGCCATTTAATGCGAGAAACACGTTATCTGGTGTTATCACCACACCACAGTGCGTTTGATATGCAGAACCGGCGATATCTTGGTTTTCGTGGGGTTTCAAGCTGAGATATGCATTTTCTGCGATAATCTTGTTGAGACTTCTGGCCGAAGTATGCAGAATCATCGAGATCGCTCGTTTCGAGCTAGTTAGTGCGAGAAACACGTTATCTGGTGTTTTCACCACTCCACAGTGCGTTTGATATGCAGAACAGTACATATCTTGGTTTTCGTGGGGTTTCAAGCAGAGATATGCATTTTCTGCGATAATCTTGGTGAGACTTCTGTTAGAAGTATGCAGAATCATCGAGATCGCACTTTTCGAGCTATTTAATGCGAGAAACACGTTATCTGGTGTTTTCACCACTCCACAGTGCGTTTGATATGCAGAACAGGCGATATCTTGATTTTCGTGGTGTTTCAGGCTGAGATATGCATTTTGTGCGATAATCTTGGTGGGTCTTTTGTCAGAAGTATGCAGAATCATCTAGATCGCTCTTTTCGAGCTACTTAATGCACGAAACACGTTTTCTGGAGTTTTCACCACTCCACAGTACGTTTGACATGCAGAACCGGAGATATCTTGGTTTCGGTCGGGTTTCAAGCTGAGATATGCATTTTCTACGATAATCTTGGTGAAACATCTGTCCGAAGTATGCAGAAACATCGAGAGCGCTCTTTTCGAGCTATTTAATGCGAGAAACTCGTTTTCTGGGGTTTTCACCACTCCACAGTTCGTTGGATATGCAGAACCGGAGATATCTTGGTTTTCGTGGGGTTTCAAGCTGAGATATGCATTTTCTGCGATAATCTTGTTGAGACTTCTGGCCGAAGTGTGCAGAATCATCGAGATCGCTCGTTTCGAGCTAGTTAGTGCGAGAAACACGTTATCTGGTGTTTTCACCACTCCACAGTGCGTTCGATATGCAGAACAGTACATATCTTGGTTTTCGTGGGGTTTCAAGCTGAGATATGCATTTTCTGCGATAATCTTGGTGAGACTTCTGTTAGAAGTATGCAGAAGCATCGAGATCGCTCGTTTCGAGCCATTTAATGCGTGAAACACGTTATCTGGTGTTATCACCACACCACAGTGCGTTTGATATGCAGAACCGGCGATATCTTGGTTTTCGTGGGGTTTCAAGCTGAGATATGCATTTTCTGCGATAATCTTGGTGAGACTTCTGTCCGAAGGATGCTGAATCATCGATATCGCTCTTTTCGAGCTAGTTAGTGCGAGAAACACGTTATCTGGTGTTTTCGCCACTCCACAGTGCGTTCGATATGCAGAACAGTACATATCTTGGTTTTCGTGGGGTTTCAAGCTGAGATATGCATTTTCTGCGATAATCTTGTTGAGACTTCTGTCCGAAGTATGCAGAAAGGTCGAGAGCGCTCTTTTCGAGCTATTTACTGCTAGAAACACGTTTTCTGGGGTTTTCACCACTCGACATTTCGTTGGATATGCAGAACAGTAGATATCTTGGTTTTCGTGGGGTTTCAAGCAGAGATATGCATTTTCTGCGATAATCTTGGTGAGACTTCTGTTAGAAGTATGCAGAAGCATCGAGATCGCTCGTTTCGAGCCATTTAATGCGAGAAACACGTTATCTGGTGTTATCACCACACCACAGTGCGTTTGATATGCAGAACCGGCGATATCTTGGTTTTCGTGGGGTTTCAAGCTGAGATATGCATTTTCTGCGATAATCTTGGTGAGACTTCTGTCCGAAGGATGCTGAATCATCGATATCGCTCTTTTCGAGCTAGTTAGTGCGAGAAACACGTTATCTGGTGTTTTCGCCACTCCACAGTGCGTTCGATATGCAGAACAGTACATATCTTGGTTTTCGTGGGGTTTCAAGCTGAGATATGCATTTTCTGCGATAATCTTGTTGAGACTTCTGTCCGAAGTATGCAGAAAGGTCGAGAGCGCTCTTTTCGAGATATTTACTGCTAGAAACACGTTTTCTGGGGTTTTCACCACTCCACGGTACGTTTGATGTGCAGAACCGGAGATAAGTCGGTTTTCGTGAGGTTTCAAGCTGAGATATGCATTTTGTGCGATAATCTTGGTGAGACTTCTGTTAGAAGTATGCAGAATCATCGAGATCGCACTTTTCGAGCTATTTAATGCGAGAAACACGTTATCTTGTGTTTTCACCACTCCACAGTGCGTTTGATATGCAGAACAGGCGATATCTTGATTTTCGTGGTGTTTCAGGCTGAGATATGCATTTTGTGCGATAATCTTGGTGGGTCTTTTGTCAGAAGTATGCAGAATCATCTAGATCGCTCTTTTCGAGCTACTTAATGCACGAAACACGTTTTCTGGAGTTTTCACCACTCCACAGTACGTTTGACATGCAGAACCGGAGATATCTTGGTTTCGGTCGGGTTTCAAGCTGAGATATGCATTTTCTACGATAATCTTGGTGAAACATCTGTCCGAAGTATGCAGAAACATCGAGAGCGCTCTTTTCGAGCTATTTAATGCGAGAAACTCGTTTTCTGGGGTTTTCACCACTCCACAGTTCGTTGGATATGCAGAACCGGAGATATCTTGGTTTTCGTGGGGTTTCAAGCTGAGATATGCATTTTCTGCGATAATCTTGTTGAGACTTCTGGCCGAAGTGTGCAGAATCATCGAGATCGCCCGTTTCGAGCTAGTTAGTGCGAGAAACACGTTATCTGGTGTTTTCACCACTCCACAGTGCGTTCGATATGCAGAACAGTACATATCTTGGTTTTCGTGGGGTTTCAAGCTGAGATATCCATTTTCTGCGATAATCTTGTTGAGACTTCTGTCCGAAGTATGCAGAAAGGTCGAGAGCGCTCTTTTCGAGCTATTTACTGCTAGAAACACGTTTTCTGGGGTTTTCACCACTCGACATATCGTTGGATATGCAGAACAGTAGATATCTTGGTTTTCGTGGGGTTTCAAGCAGAGATATGCATTTTCTGCGATAATCTTGGTGAGACTTCTGTTAGAAGTATGCAGAAGCATCGAGATCGCTCGTTTCGAGCCATTTAATGCGAGAAACACGTTATCTGGTGTTATCACCACACCACAGTGCGTTTGATATGCAGAACCGGCGATATCTTGGTTTTCGTGGGGTTTCAAGCTGAGATATGCATTTTCTGCGATAATCTTGGTGAGACTTCTGTCCGAAGGATGCTGAATCATCGATATCGCTCTTTTCGAGCTAGTTAGTGCGAGAAACACGTTATCTGGTGTTTTCGCCACTCCACAGTGCGTTCGATATGCAGAACAGTACATATCTTGGTTTTCGTGGGGTTTCAAGCTGAGATATGCATTTTCTGCGATAATCTTGTTGAGACTTCTGTCCGAAGTATGCAGAAAGGTCGAGAGCGCTCTTTTCGAGCTATTTACTGCTAGAAACACGTTTTCTGGGGTTTTCACCACTCCACGGTACGTTTGATGTGCAGAACCGGAGATAACTCGGTTTTCGTGTGGTTTCAAGCTGAGATATGCATTTTCTGCGATAATCTTGGTGAGACTTTTGTCCGAAGTATGCTGAATCATCGAGATCGCTCTTTTCGAGCTAGTTAGTGCGAGAAACACGTTATCTGGTGTTTTCACCACTCCACAGTGCGTTTGATATGCAGAACAGTACATATCTTGATTTTCGTGGGGATTCAAGCTGAGATATGCATTTTCTGCGATAATCTTGTTGAGACTTCTGGCCGAAGTATGCAGAATCATCGAAATCGCTCGTTTCGAGCTAGTTAGTGCGAGAAACACGTTATCTGGTGTTTTCACCACTCCACAGTGCGTTTGATATGCAGAACAGTACATATCTTGGTTTTCGTGGGGTTTCAAGCTGAGATATGCATTTTCTGCGATAATCTTGTTGAGACTTCTGTTAGAAGTATGCAGAATCACCTAGATCGCTCTTTTCGAGCTACTTAATGCACGAAACACGTTTTCTGGAGTTTTCACCACTCCACAGTACGTTTGACATGCAGAACCGGAGATATCTTGGTTTCGGTCGGGTTTCAAGCTGAGATATGCATTTTCTACGATAATCTTGGTGAAACATCTGTCCGAAGTATGCAGAAACATCGAGAGCGCTCTTTTCGAGCTATTTAATGCGAGAAACTCGTTTTCTGGGGTTTTCACTACTCCACAGTTCGTTGGATATGCAGAACCGGAGATATCTTGGTTTTCGTGGGGTTTCAAGCTGAGATATGCATTTTCTGCGATAATCTTGTTGAGACTTCTGGCCGAAGTGTGCAGAATCATCTAGATCGCTCTTTTCGAGCTACTTAATGCACGAAACACGTTTTCTGGAGTTTTCACCACTCCACAGTACGTTTGACATGCAGAACCGGAGATATCTTGGTTTCGGTCGGGTTTCAAGCTGAGATATGCATTTTCTACGATAATCTTGGTGAAACATCTGTCCGAAGTATGCAGAAACATCGAGAGCGCTCTTTTCGAGCTATTTAATGCGAGAAACTCGTTTTCTGGGGTTTTCACCACTCCACAGTTCGTTGGATATGCAGAACCGGAGATATCTTGGTCTTCGGGGGTTTCAAGCTGAGATATGCATTTTCTGCGATAATCTTGTTGAGACTTCTGGCCGAAGTGTGCAGAATCATCGAGATCGCTCGTTTCAAGCTACTTAATGCACGAAACACGTTTTCTGGAGTTTTCACCACTCCACAGTACGTTTGACATGCAGAACCGGAGATATCTTGGTTTAGGTCGGGTTTCAAGCTGAGATATGCATTTTCTACGATAATCTTGGTGAAACATCTGTCCGAAGTATGCAGAAACATCGAGAGCGCTCTTTTCGAGCTATTTAATGCGAGAAACTCGTTTTCTGGGGTTTTCACCACTCCACAGTTCGTTGGATATGCAGAACCGGAGGTATCTTGGTTTTCGTGGGGTTTCAAGCTGAGATATGCATTTTCTGCGATAATCTTGTTGAGACTTCTGTCCGAAGTATGCAGAAAGGTCGAGAGCGCTCGTTTCGAGCTATTTACTGCTAGAAACACGTTTTCTGGGGTTTTCACCACTCGACAGTTCGTTGGATATGCAGAACAGTAGATATCTTGGTTTTCGTGGGGTTTCAAGCAGAGATATGCATTTTCTGCGATAATCTTGGTGAGACTTCTGTTAGAAGAATGCAGAATCATCTTGATCGCTCTTTTCGAGCTACTTAATGCACGAAACAGGTTTTCTGGTGTTTTCACCACTCCACAGTACGTTTGAAATGCAGAACCGGAGATATCTTGGTTTCGGTCGGGTTTTAGGCTGAGATATCCATTTTCTACGATAACCCTGGTGAGACTTCTGTCAGAAGTATGCAGAATCTTCGAGAACGCTCTTTTCGAGCTACTTAATGCGCGAAACACGTTTTCTGGTGTTTTCACCAGTCCAAGGTACGTTTGGTGTGCAGAACCGGAGATAACTCGGTTTTCGTCGGGTTTCAAGCTGAGATATGCATTTTCTACGATAATCTTGGTGAGACTTCTGCCAGAAGTATGCAGAATAATCTAGATCGTTCGTTTCGAGCTATTTAATGCGAGAAACACGTTATCTGGTGTATTGACCACTCCACACTGCGTTTGATATGCAGTACCAGCGATATCTTGGATTTCATGGGGTTTCAAGCTGAGATATGCATTTTTTACGATAATCTTGGTGAGACTTCTGTCCGAAGTATGCTGAATCATCGAGATCGCTCTTTTCGAGCTATTTAATGCGAGAAACACGTTATCTGGTGTATTGACCACTCCACACTGCGTTTGATATGCAGAACCGGAGGTATCTTGGTTTTCGTGGGGTTTCAAGCTGAGATATGCATTTTCTGCGATAATCTTGTTGAGACTTCTGTCCGAAGTATGCAGAAAGGTCGAGAGCGCTCGTTTCGAGCTATTTACTGCTAGAAACACGTTTTCTGGGGTTTTCACCACTCGACAGTTCGTTGGATATGCAGAACAGTAGATATCTTGGTTTTCGTGGGGTTTCAAGCAGAGATATGCATTTTCTGCGATAATCTTGGTGAGACTTCTGTTAGAAGAATGCAGAATCATCTTGATCGCTCTTTTCGAGCTACTTAATGCACGAAACAGGTTTTCTGGTGTTTTCACCACTCCACAGTACGTTTGAAATGCAGAACCGGAGATATCTTGGTTTCGGGCGGGTTTTAGGCTGAGATATCCATTTTCTACGATAACCCTGGTGAGACTTCTGTCAGAAGTATGCAGAATCTTCGAGAACGCTCTTTTCGAGCTACTTAATGCGCGAAACACGTTTTCTGGTGTTTTCACCAGTCCAAGGTACGTTTGGTGTGCAGAACCGGAGATAACTCGGTTTTCGTCGGGTTTCAAGCTGAGATATGCATTTTCTACGATGATCTTGGTGAGACTTCTGCCAGAAGTATGCAGAATAATCTAGATCGTTCGTTTCGAGCTATTTAATGCGAGAAACACGTTATCTGGTGTATTGACCACTCCACACTGCGTTTGATATGCAGTACCAGCGATATCTTGGATTTCATGGGGTTTCAAGCTGAGATATGCATTTTTTACGATAATCTTGGTGAGACTTCTGTCCGAAGTATGCTGAATCATCGAGATCGCTCTTTTCGAGCTATTTAATGCGAGAAACACGTTCTCTGGTTGTTTTCACCACTCCACAGTGCGTTTGATCTGCAGAACAGGCGATATCTTGATTTTCGTGGTGTTTCCAACTGAGATATGCATTTTCTGCGATAATCTTGGTGAGACTTCTGTTAGAAGTATGCAGAAGCATCGAGATCGCTCGTTTCGAGCCATTTAATGCGTGAAACACGTTATCTGGTGTTATCACCACACCACAGTGCGTTTGATATGCAGAACCGGCGATATCTTGGTTTTCGTGGGGTTTCAAGCTGAGATATGCATTTTCTGCGATAATCTTGGTGAGACTTCTGTCCGAAGGATGCTGAATCATCGATATCGCTCTTTTCGAGCTAGTTAGTGCGAGAAACACGTTATCTGGTGTTTTCGCCACTCCACAGTGCGTTCGATATGCAGAACAGTACATATCTTGGTTTTCGTGGGGTTTCAAGCTGAGATATGCATTTTCTGCGATAATCTTGTTGAGACTTCTGTCCGAAGTATGCAGAAAGGTCGAGAGCGCTCTTTTCGAGCTATTTACTGCTAGAAACACGTTTTCTGGGGTTTTCACCACTCGACATTTCGTTGGATATGCAGAACAGTAGATATCTTGGTTTTCGTGGGGTTTCAAGCAGAGATATGCATTTTCTGCGATAATCTTGGTGAGACTTCTGTTAGAAGTATGCAGAAGCATCGAGATCGCTCGTTTCGAGCCATTTAATGCGAGAAACACGTTATCTGGTGTTATCACCACACCACAGTGCGTTTGATATGCAGAACCGGCGATATCTTGGTTTTCGTGGGGTTTCAAGCTGAGATATGCATTTTCTGCGATAATCTTGGTGAGACTTCTGTCCGAAGGATGCTGAATCATCGATATCGCTCTTTTCGAGCTAGTTAGTGCGAGAAACACGTTATCTGGTGTTTTCGCCACTCCACAGTGCGTTCGATATGCAGAACAGTACATATCTTGGTTTTCGTGGGGTTTCAAGCTGAGATATGCATTTTCTGCGATAATCTTGTTGAGACTTCTGTCCGAAGTATGCAGAAAGGTCGAGAGCGCTCTTTTCGAGATATTTACTGCTAGAAACACGTTTTCTGGGGTTTTCACCACTCCACGGTACGTTTGATGTGCAGAACCGGAGATAAGTCGGTTTTCGTGAGGTTTCAAGCTGAGATATGCATTTTGTGCGATAATCTTGGTGAGACTTCTGTTAGAAGTATGCAGAATCATCGAGATCGCACTTTTCGAGCTATTTAATGCGAGAAACACGTTATCTTGTGTTTTCACCACTCCACAGTGCGTTTGATATGCAGAACAGGCGATATCTTGATTTTCGTGGTGTTTCAGGCTGAGATATGCATTTTGTGCGATAATCTTGGTGGGTCTTTTGTCAGAAGTATGCAGAATCATCTAGATCGCTCTTTTCGAGCTACTTAATGCACGAAACACGTTTTCTGGAGTTTTCACCACTCCACAGTACGTTTGACATGCAGAACCGGAGATATCTTGGTTTCGGTCGGGTTTCAAGCTGAGATATGCATTTTCTACGATAATCTTGGTGAAACATCTGTCCGAAGTATGCAGAAACATCGAGAGCGCTCTTTTCGAGCTATTTAATGCGAGAAACTCGTTTTCTGGGGTTTTCACCACTCCACAGTTCGTTGGATATGCAGAACCGGAGATATCTTGGTTTTCGTGGGGTTTCAAGCTGAGATATGCATTTTCTGCGATAATCTTGTTGAGACTTCTGGCCGAAGTGTGCAGAATCATCGAGATCGCCCGTTTCGAGCTAGTTAGTGCGAGAAACACGTTATCTGGTGTTTTCACCACTCCACAGTGCGTTCGATATGCAGAACAGTACATATCTTGGTTTTCGTGGGGTTTCAAGCTGAGATATCCATTTTCTGCGATAATCTTGTTGAGACTTCTGTCCGAAGTATGCAGAAAGGTCGAGAGCGCTCTTTTCGAGCTATTTACTGCTAGAAACACGTTTTCTGGGGTTTTCACCACTCGACATATCGTTGGATATGCAGAACAGTAGATATCTTGGTTTTCGTGGGGTTTCAAGCAGAGATATGCATTTTCTGCGATAATCTTGGTGAGACTTCTGTTAGAAGTATGCAGAAGCATCGAGATCGCTCGTTTCGAGCCATTTAATGCGAGAAACACGTTATCTGGTGTTATCACCACACCACAGTGCGTTTGATATGCAGAACCGGCGATATCTTGGTTTTCGTGGGGTTTCAAGCTGAGATATGCATTTTCTGCGATAATCTTGGTGAGACTTCTGTCCGAAGGATGCTGAATCATCGATATCGCTCTTTTCGAGCTAGTTAGTGCGAGAAACACGTTATCTGGTGTTTTCGCCACTCCACAGTGCGTTCGATATGCAGAACAGTACATATCTTGGTTTTCGTGGGGTTTCAAGCTGAGATATGCATTTTCTGCGATAATCTTGTTGAGACTTCTGTCCGAAGTATGCAGAAAGGTCGAGAGCGCTCTTTTCGAGCTATTTACTGCTAGAAACACGTTTTCTGGGGTTTTCACCACTCCACGGTACGTTTGATGTGCAGAACCGGAGATAACTCGGTTTTCGTGTGGTTTCAAGCTGAGATATGCATTTTCTGCGATAATCTTGGTGAGACTTTTGTCCGAAGTATGCTGAATCATCGAGATCGCTCTTTTCGAGCTAGTTAGTGCGAGAAACACGTTATCTGGTGTTTTCACCACTCCACAGTGCGTTTGATATGCAGAACAGTACATATCTTGATTTTCGTGGGGATTCAAGCTGAGATATGCATTTTCTGCGATAATCTTGTTGAGACTTCTGGCCGAAGTATGCAGAATCATCGAAATCGCTCGTTTCGAGCTAGTTAGTGCGAGAAACACGTTATCTGGTGTTTTCACCACTCCACAGTGCGTTTGATATGCAGAACAGTACATATCTTGGTTTTCGTGGGGTTTCAAGCTGAGATATGCATTTTCTGCGATAATCTTGTTGAGACTTCTGTTAGAAGTATGCAGAATCACCTAGATCGCTCTTTTCGAGCTACTTAATGCACGAAACACGTTTTCTGGAGTTTTCACCACTCCACAGTACGTTTGACATGCAGAACCGGAGATATCTTGGTTTCGGTCGGGTTTCAAGCTGAGATATGCATTTTCTACGATAATCTTGGTGAAACATCTGTCCGAAGTATGCAGAAACATCGAGAGCGCTCTTTTCGAGCTATTTAATGCGAGAAACTCGTTTTCTGGGGTTTTCACTACTCCACAGTTCGTTGGATATGCAGAACCGGAGATATCTTGGTTTTCGTGGGGTTTCAAGCTGAGATATGCATTTTCTGCGATAATCTTGTTGAGACTTCTGGCCGAAGTGTGCAGAATCATCTAGATCGCTCTTTTCGAGCTACTTAATGCACGAAACACGTTTTCTGGAGTTTTCACCACTCCACAGTACGTTTGACATGCAGAACCGGAGATATCTTGGTTTCGGTCGGGTTTCAAGCTGAGATATGCATTTTCTACGATAATCTTGGTGAAACATCTGTCCGAAGTATGCAGAAACATCGAGAGCGCTCTTTTCGAGCTATTTAATGCGAGAAACTCGTTTTCTGGGGTTTTCACCACTCCACAGTTCGTTGGATATGCAGAACCGGAGATATCTTGGTCTTCGGGGGTTTCAAGCTGAGATATGCATTTTCTGCGATAATCTTGTTGAGACTTCTGGCCGAAGTGTGCAGAATCATCGAGATCGCTCGTTTCAAGCTACTTAATGCACGAAACACGTTTTCTGGAGTTTTCACCACTCCACAGTACGTTTGACATGCAGAACCGGAGATATCTTGGTTTAGGTCGGGTTTCAAGCTGAGATATGCATTTTCTACGATAATCTTGGTGAAACATCTGTCCGAAGTATGCAGAAACATCGAGAGCGCTCTTTTCGAGCTATTTAATGCGAGAAACTCGTTTTCTGGGGTTTTCACCACTCCACAGTTCGTTGGATATGCAGAACCGGAGGTATCTTGGTTTTCGTGGGGTTTCAAGCTGAGATATGCATTTTCTGCGATAATCTTGTTGAGACTTCTGTCCGAAGTATGCAGAAAGGTCGAGAGCGCTCGTTTCGAGCTATTTACTGCTAGAAACACGTTTTCTGGGGTTTTCACCACTCGACAGTTCGTTGGATATGCAGAACAGTAGATATCTTGGTTTTCGTGGGGTTTCAAGCAGAGATATGCATTTTCTGCGATAATCTTGGTGAGACTTCTGTTAGAAGAATGCAGAATCATCTTGATCGCTCTTTTCGAGCTACTTAATGCACGAAACAGGTTTTCTGGTGTTTTCACCACTCCACAGTACGTTTGAAATGCAGAACCGGAGATATCTTGGTTTCGGTCGGGTTTTAGGCTGAGATATCCATTTTCTACGATAACCCTGGTGAGACTTCTGTCAGAAGTATGCAGAATCTTCGAGAACGCTCTTTTCGAGCTACTTAATGCGCGAAACACGTTTTCTGGTGTTTTCACCAGTCCAAGGTACGTTTGGTGTGCAGAACCGGAGATAACTCGGTTTTCGTCGGGTTTCAAGCTGAGATATGCATTTTCTACGATAATCTTGGTGAGACTTCTGCCAGAAGTATGCAGAATAATCTAGATCGTTCGTTTCGAGCTATTTAATGCGAGAAACACGTTATCTGGTGTATTGACCACTCCACACTGCGTTTGATATGCAGTACCAGCGATATCTTGGATTTCATGGGGTTTCAAGCTGAGATATGCATTTTTTACGATAATCTTGGTGAGACTTCTGTCCGAAGTATGCTGAATCATCGAGATCGCTCTTTTCGAGCTATTTAATGCGAGAAACACGTTATCTGGTGTATTGACCACTCCACACTGCGTTTGATATGCAGAACCGGAGGTATCTTGGTTTTCGTGGGGTTTCAAGCTGAGATATGCATTTTCTGCGATAATCTTGTTGAGACTTCTGTCCGAAGTATGCAGAAAGGTCGAGAGCGCTCGTTTCGAGCTATTTACTGCTAGAAACACGTTTTCTGGGGTTTTCACCACTCGACAGTTCGTTGGATATGCAGAACAGTAGATATCTTGGTTTTCGTGGGGTTTCAAGCAGAGATATGCATTTTCTGCGATAATCTTGGTGAGACTTCTGTTAGAAGAATGCAGAATCATCTTGATCGCTCTTTTCGAGCTACTTAATGCACGAAACAGGTTTTCTGGTGTTTTCACCACTCCACAGTACGTTTGAAATGCAGAACCGGAGATATCTTGGTTTCGGTCGGGTTTTAGGCTGAGATATCCATTTTCTACGATAACCCTGGTGAGACTTCTGTCAGAAGTATGCAGAATCTTCGAGAACGCTCTTTTCGAGCTACTTAATGCGCGAAACACGTTTTCTGGTGTTTTCACCAGTCCAAGGTACGTTTGGTGTGCAGAACCGGAGATAACTCGGTTTTCGTCGGGTTTCAAGCTGAGATATGCATTTTCTACGATGATCTTGGTGAGACTTCTGCCAGAAGTATGCAGAATAATCTAGATCGTTCGTTTCGAGCTATTTAATGCGAGAAACACGTTATCTGGTGTATTGACCACTCCACACTGCGTTTGATATGCAGTACCAGCGATATCTTGGATTTCATGGGGTTTCAAGCTGAGATATGCATTTTTTACGATAATCTTGGTGAGACTTCTGTCCGAAGTATGCTGAATCATCGAGATCGCTCTTTTCGAGCTATTTAATGCGAGAAACACGTTCTCTGGTTGTTTTCACCACTCCACAGTGCGTTTGATCTGCAGAACAGGCGATATCTTGATTTTCGTGGTGTTTCCAACTGAGATATGCATTTTCTGCGATAATCTTGGTGGGTCTTTTGTCAGAAGTATGCAGAATCATCTTGATCGCTCTTTTCGAGCTACTTAATGCGAGAAACACGTTATCTGGTGTTTTCACCACTCCACAGTGCGTTTGATATGCAGAACCGGCGATATCTTGATTTTCGTGGTGTTTCCAGCTGAGATATGCATTTTCTACGATAATGTTGGTGAGACTTCTGTCAGAAGTATGCAGAATCTTCGAGAACGCTCTTTTCGAGCTACTTAATGCGCGAAACACGTTTTCTGGTGTTTTCACCACTCCACGGTACGTTTGGTGTGCAGAACCGGAGATAACTCGGTTTTCGTCGGGTTTCAAGCTGAGATATGCATTTTCTACGATAATCTTGGAGAGACTTCGGTCACAAGTATGCAGGATCTTCGAGAACGCTCTTTTCGTGCTATTTAATGCGAGAAACACGTTATCTGGTGTTTTCACCACTCCACAGTGCGTTTGATATGCAGAACCGGCGATATCTTGATTTTCGTGGTGTTTCCAGCTGAGATATGCATTTTCTACGATAATGTTGGTGAGACTTCTGTCAGAAGTATGCAGAATCTTCGAGAACGCTCTTTTCGAGCTACTTAATGCGCGAAACACGTTTTCTGGTGTTTTCACCACTCCACGGTACGTTTGGTGTGCAGAACCGGAGATAACTCGGTTTTCGTCGGGTTTCAAGCTGAGATATGCATTTTCTACGATAATCTTGGAGAGACTTCTGTCACAAGTATGCAGGATCTTCTAGAACGCTCTTTTCGAGCTATTTAATGCGAGAAACACGTTATCTGGTGTTTTCACCACTCCACAGTGCGTTTGATATGCAGTACCAGCGATATCTTGGTTTTCGTGGGGTTTCAAGCTGAGATATGCATTTTTTACGATAATCTTGGTGAGACTTCTGTCCGAAGTATGCAGAATCATCGAGATCGCTCTATTCGAGCTATTTAATGCGAGAGACACGTTCTCTGGTTGTTTTCACCACTCCACAGTGCGTTTGATATGCAGAACCGGCAACATCTTGATTTTCGTGAGGTTTCGAGCTGAGATATGCATTTTCTGCGATAATCTTGGTGAGACTTCAGTCAGAAGTATCCAGAATCATCTAGATCGCTCTTTTCGAGCTATTTAATGCGAAAAAACAAGTTTTCTGGTGTTTTGACCACTCCACAGTGCGTTTGATATGTTGATCCGCCGATAACTTGGTTTTCATGGGGTTTCCAGCTGATATATGCATTTTCTGCGATAATCTTGGTGTTTCATCTATGAGACGTATGCAGAATCATCGAGAACGCTCGTTTCGAGCTACTTAATGCGAGAAACACGTTATCTGGTGTTTTCACCACTCCACAGTGCGTTTGATATGCAGAACCGGCGATATCTCGGTTTTTGTGGGGTTTCAAGCTGAGATATGCATTTTCTGCGATAATCTTGGTGAGACTTCTGTTAGAAGGATGCAGAAGCATCGAGATCGCTCGTTTCGAGCTAGTTATTGCGAGAAAAACATTATGCGGTGTTTTCACCACTCCACAGTGCGTTTGATATGCAGAACCAGCGATATCTTGGTTTTCGTGGGGTTTCAAGCTGAGATATGCATTTTTTACGATAATTTTGGTGAGACTTCTGTCCGAAGTATGCAGAAGCATCGAGATCGCTCGTTTCGAGCTATTTAATGCGAGAAACACGTTATCTGGTGTTTTCACCACTCCACAGTGCGTTTGATATGCAAAACCGGCGACATCTTGGTTTTCGTGTGGTTTCAAGCTGAGATATGCATTTTCTGCGATAATCTTCGTGAGACTTCTGTTAGAAGTATGCAGAATCATCGAGATCGCACTTTTCGAGCTATTTAATGCGAGAAACACGTTATCTGGTGTTTTCACCACTCCACAGTGCGTTTGATATGCAGAACCGGCGACATCTTGGTTTTCGTGTGGTTTCAAGCTGAGATATGCATTTTCTGCGATAATCTTGGTGAGACTTCTGTCCGAAGTATGCTGAATCATCGAGATCGCTCTTATCGAGCTAGTTAGTGTGGGAAACACGTTTTGTGGGGTTTTCTCCACTCCACAGTTCGTTGGATATGCAGAACAGTAGATATCTTGGTTTTCGTGGGGTTTCAAGCAGAGATATGCATTTTCTGCGATAATCTTGGTGAGACTTCTGTTAGAAGTATGCAGCATCATCGAGATCGCACTTTTCGAGCTATTTAATGCGAGAAACACGTTATCTGGTGTTTTCACCACTCCACAGTGCGTTTGATATGCAGAACAGGCGATATCTTGATTTTCGTGGTGTTTCCAGCTGAGATATGCATTTTGTGCGATAATCTTGGTGGGTCTTTTGTCAGAAGTATGCAGAATCATCTAGATCGCTCTTTTCGAGCTACTTAATGCACGAAACACGTTTTCTGGAGTTTTCACCACTCCACAGTACGTTTGACATGCAGAACCGGAGATATCTTGGTTTCGGTCGGGTTTCAAGCTGAGATATGCATTTTCTACGATAATCATGGTGAAACATCTGTCCGAAGTATGCAGAAACATCGAGAGCGCTCTTTTCGAGCTATTTAATGCGAGAAACTCGTTTTCTGGGGTTTTCACCACTCCACAGTTCGTTGGATATGCAGAACCGGAGATATCTTGGTTTTCGTGGGGTTTCAAGCTGAGATATGCATTTTCTGCGATAATCTTGTTGAGACTTCTGGCCGAAGTGTGCAGAATCATCGAGATCGCTCGTTTCGAGCTAGTTAGTGCGAGAAACACGTTATCTGGTGTTTTCACCACTCCACAGTGCGTTCGATATGCAGAACAGTACATATCTTGGTTTTCGTGGGGTTTCAAGCTGAGATATCCATTTTCTGCGATAATCTTGTTGAGACTTCTGTCCGAGGTATGCAGAAAGGTCGAGAGCGCTCTTTTCGAGCTATTTACTGCTAGAAACACGTTTTCTGGGGTTTTCACCACTCGACATTTCGTTGGATATGCAGAACAGTAGATATCTTGGTTTTCGTGGGGTTTCAAGCAGAGATATGCATTTTCTGCGATAATCTTGGTGAGACTTCTGTTAGAAGTATGCAGAAGCATCGAGATCGCTCGTTTCGAGCCATTTAATGCGAGAAACACGTTATCTGGTGTTATCACCACACCACAGTGCGTTTGATATGCAGAACCGGCGATATCTTGGTTTTCTAGGGTTTCAAGCTGAGATATGCATTTTCTGCGATAATCTTGGTGAGACTTCTGTCCGAAGGATGCTGAATCATCGATATCGCTCTTTTCGAGCTAGTTAGTGCGAGAAACACGTTATCTGGTGTTTTCGCCACTCCACAGTGCGTTCGATATGCAGAACAGTACATATCTTGGTTTTCGTGGGGTTTCAAGCTGAGATATGCATTTTCTGCGATAATCTTGTTGAGACTTCTGTCCGAAGTGTGCAGAAAGGTCGAGAGCGCTCTTTTCGAGCTATTTACTGCTAGAAACACGTTTTCTGGGGTTTTCGCCACTCCACAGTGCGTTCGATATGCAGAACAGTACATATCTTGGTTTTCGTGGGGTTTCAAGCAGAGATATGCATTTTCTGCAATAATCTTGTTGAGACTTTTGTCCGAAGTATGCAGAATCATCGAGATCGCACTTTTCGAGCTATTTAATGCGAGAAACACGTTACCTGGTGTTTTCACCACTCCACAGTGCGTTTGATATGCAGAACAGGCGATATCTTTATTTTCGTGGTGTTTCCAGCTGAGATATGCATTTTGTGCGATAATCTTGGTGGGTCTTTTGTCAGAAGTATGCAGAATCATCTAGATCGCTCTTTTCGAGCTACTTAATGCACGAAACACGTTTTCTGGAGTTTTCACCACTCCACAGTACGTTTGACATGCAGAACCGGAGATATCTTGGTTTCGGTCGGGTTTCAAGCTGAGATATGCATTTTCTACGATAATCTTGGTGAAACATCTGTCCGAAGTATGCAGAAACATCAAGAGCGCTCTATTCGAGCTATTTAATGCGAGAAACTCGTTTTCTGGGGTTTTCACCACTCCACAGTTCGTTGGATATGCAGAACCGGAGATATCTTGGTTTTCGTGGGGTTTCAAGCTGAGATATGCATTTTCTGCGATAATCTTGGTGGGTCTTTTGTCAGAAGTATGCAGAATCATCTAGATCGCTCTTTTCGAGCTACTTAATGCACGAAACACGTTTTCTGGAGTTTTCACCACTCCACAGTACGTTTGACATGCAGAACCGGAGATATCTTGGTTTTCGTGGGGTTTCAAGCTGAGATATGCATTTTCTGCGATAATCTTGTTGAGACTTCTGGCCGAAGTGTGCAGAATCATCGAGATCGCTCGTTTCGAGCTAGTTAGTGCGAGAAACACGTTATCTGGTGTTTTCACCACTCCACAGTTCGTTGGATATGCAGAACCGGAGATATCTTGGTTTCGGTCGGGTTTCAAGCTGAGATATGCATTTTCTACGATAATCTTGGTGAAACATCTGTCCGAAGTATGCAGAAACATCGAGAGCGCTCTTTTCGAGCTATTTAATGCGAGAAACTCGTTTTCTGGGGTTTTCACCACTCCACAGTTCGTTGGATATGCAGAACCGGAGATATCTTGGTTTTCGTGGGGTTTCAAGCTGAGATATGCATTTTCTGCGATAATCTTGGTGGGTCTTTTGTCAGAAGTATGCAGAATCATCTAGATCGCTCTTTTCGAGCTACTTAATGCACGAAACACGTTTTCTGGAGTTTTCACCACTCCACAGTACGTTTGACATGCAGAACCGGAGATATCTTGGTTTCGGTCGGGTTTCAAGCTGAGATATGCATTTTCTACGATAATCTTGGTGAAACATCTGTCCGAAGTATGCAGAAACATCAAGAGCGCTCTTTTCGAGCTATTTAATGCGAGAAACTCGTTTTCTGGGGTTTTCACCACTCCACAGTTCGTTGGATATGCAGAACCGGAGATATCTTGGTTTCGGTCGGGTTTCAAGCTGAGATATGCATTTTCTACGATAATCTTGGTGAAACATCTGTCCGAAGTATGCAGAAACATCGAGAGCGCTCTTTTCGAGCTATTTAATGCGAGAAACTCGTTTTCTGGGGTTTTCACCACTCCACAGTTCGTTGGATATGCAGAACCGGAGATATCTTGGTTTTCGTGGGGTTTCAAGCTGAGATATGCATTTTCTGCGATAATCTTGTTGAGACTTCTGGCCGAAGTGTGCAGAATCATCGAGATCGCTCGTTTCGAGCTAGTTAGTGCGAGAAACACGTTATCTGGTGTTTTCACCACTCCACAGTGCGTTTGATATGCAGAACAGTACATATCTTGGTTTTCGTGGGGTTTCAAGTTGAGATATGCATTTTCTGCGATAATCTTGTTGAGACTTCTGTCCGAAGTATGCAGAAAGGTCGAGAGCGCTCTTTTCGAGCTATTTAATGCTAGAAACACGCTTTGTGGGGTTTTCACCACTCCACAGTTCGTTGGATAAGCAGAACAGTAGATATCTTGGTTTTCGTGGGGTTTGAAGCTGAGATATGCATTTCCTGCGATATTCTTGGTGAGACTTCTGTCGGAAGTATGCTGAATCATCGAGATCGCTCTTTTCGAGCAATTTAATGCGAGAAACACGTTCTCTGGTTGTTTTCACCACTCCACAGTGCGTTTGATATGCAGAACAGGCGATATCTTGATTTTCGTGGTGTTTCCAAATGAGATATGCATTTTCTGCGATAATCTTGGTGAGACTTCTGTTAGAAGTATGCAGAATCATCGAGATCGCACTTTTCGAGGTATTTAATGCGAGAAACACGATATCTGTTGTTTTCACCAACCCACAGTGCGTTTGATATGCAGAACATGCGATATCTTGATTTTCGTGGTGTTACCAGCTGAGATATGCATTTTGTGCGATAATCTTGGTGGGTCTTTTGTCAGAAGTATGCAGAATCATCTAGATCGCTCTTTTCGAGCTACTTAATGCACGAAACACGTTTTCTGGAGTTTTCACCACTCCACAGTACGTTTGATATGCAGAACCGGCGATATCTTGGTTTTCGTGGGGTTTCAAGCTGAGATATGCATTTTGTGCGATAATCTTGGTGGGTCTTTTGTCAGAAGTATGCAGAATCATCTAGATCGCTCTTTTCGAGCTACTTAATGCACGAAACACGTTTTCTGGAGTTTTCACCACTCCACAGTACGTTTGATATGCAGAACCGGCGATATCTTGGTTTTCGTGGGGTTTCAAGCTGAGATATGCATTTTCTGCGATAATCTTGGTGAGACGTCTGTTAGAAGTATGCAGAAGCATCGAGATCGCTCGTTTCGAGCCATTTAATGCGAGAAACACGTTATCTGGTGTTATCACCACACCACAGTGCGTTTGATATGCAGAACCGGCGATATCTTGGTTTTCGTGGGGTTTCAAGCTGAGATATGCATTTTCTGCGATAATCTTGGTGAGACTTCTGTCCGAAGTATGCTGAATCATCGATATCGCTCTTTTCGAGCTAGTTAGTGCGAGACACACGTTATCTGGTGTTTTCACCACTCCACAGTGCGGTCGATATGCAGAACAGTACATATCTTGGTTTTCGTGGGGTTTCAAGCTGAGATATGCATTTTCTGCGATAATCTTGTTGAGACTTCTGTCCGAAGTATGCAGAAAGGTCGAGAGCGCTCGTTTCGAGCTATTTACTGCTAGAAACACGTTTTCTGGGGATTTCACCACTCGACAGTTCGTTGGATATGCAGAACCAGCGATATCTGGGTTTTCGTGGGGTTTCAAGCTGAGATATGCATTTTTTACGATAATCTTGATGAGACTTCTGTCCGAAGTATGCAGAATCATCGAGATCGCACTTTTCGATCTATTTAATGCGAGAAACACGTTGTCTGGTGTTTTCACCACTCCACAGTTGGTTTGATATGCAGAACCGGCGATGTTTGGTTTTCGTCGGGTTTCAAGCTGAGATATGCATTTTCTACGATAATCATGGTGAAACATCTGTCCGAAGTATGCAGAAACATCAAGAGCGCTCTTTTCGATCTATTTAATGCGAGAAACACGTTTTCTGGGGTTTTCACCACACCACAGTTCGTTGGATGTGCAGACCCGGAGATATCTTGGTTTTCGTGGGGTTTCAAGCTGAGATATGCATTTTCTGCGATAATCTTGGTGAGACCTCTGTCCGAAGTATGCAGAATCATCGAGATCCCTCTTTTCGACCTATTTAATGCGAGAAACACGTTATCTGGTGTTTTCACAACTCCACAGTGCGTTTGATATGCAGAACCAGCGATATCTTGGTTTTCGTGGGGTTTCAAGCTGAGATATGCATTTTTTACGATAATCTTGGTGAGACTTCTGTCCGAAGTATGCAGAATGATCGAGATCGCTCGTTTCGAGCTCTTTAATGCGAGAAACACGTTATCTGGTGTTTGCACCACTCCACAGTGCGTTGGATATGCAGAACCGGAGATATTTTGGTGTTCGTCGGGTTTCATGCTGAGATATGCAATTTCTGCGATAATCTTGGTGAGACATATGTCCGAAGTATGCAGGATCATCCAGATCGCTCTTTTCGAGCTATTTAATGCGAGAAACTAGTTTTCTGGGGTTTTCGCCACACCACAGTTCGCTGGATGTGCAGAACCAGAGATATCTTGGTTTTCGTGGGGTTTCAAGCTGAGATATGCATTTTCTGCGATAATCTTGGTGAGACCTCTGTCCGAAGTATGCGGAATAATCGATATCGCTCTTGTCGAGCTATTTAATGCAAGAACCACGTTATCTGGTGTTTTCACCACTCCACAGTGCGTTTGATATGCAGAACCAGCGATATCTTGGTTTTCGTGGGGTTTCAAGCTGAGATATGCAGTTTTTACGATAATCTTGGTGAGACTTCTGTCCGAAGTATGCTTAATCATCGAGATCGCTCTATTCGAGCTATTTAATGCGAGAAACACGTTGTCTGGTGTTTTCACCACTCCACAGTTGGTTTGATATGCAGAACCGGCGATGTTTGGTTTTCGTCGGGTTTCAAGCTGAGATATGCATTTACTACGATAATCTTGGTGAAACATCTGTTCGAAGTATGCAGAAACATCAGGAGCGCTCTTTTCGAGCTATTTAATGCGAGAAACACGTTTTCTGGGGTTTTCACCACTCCACAGTTCGTTGGATATGCAGAACAGGAGATATCTTGGTTTTCGTGGGGTTTCAAGCTAAGATATGCAATTTCTGCGATAATCTTGGTCAGACTTCTGTCCGAAGTATGCAGAGTCATCGAGATCGTACTTTTCGAGCTATTTAATGCGAGAAACACGTTTTCTGGGGTTTTCACCACTCCACAGTTGGTTTGATATGCAGAACCGGCGATGTTTGGTTTTCGTCGGGTTTCAAGCTGAGATATATGCATTTTTTACGATAATCTTGGTGAGACTTCTGTCCGAAGTATGCAGAATCATCGAGATCGCTCGTTTCGAGCTCTTTAATGCGAGAAACACGTTATCTGGTGTTTGCACCACTCCACAGTGCGTTGGATATGCAGAACCGGAGATATTTTGGTGTTCGTCGGGTTTCATGCTGAGATATGCAATTTCTGCGATAATCTTGGTGAGACATATGTCCGAAGTATGCGGAATCATCGATATCGCTCTTGTCGAGCTATTTAATGCGAGAACCACGTTATCTGGTGTTTTCACCACTCCACAGTGCGTTTGATATGCAGAACCAGCGATATCTTGGTTTTCGTGGGGTTTCAAGCTGAGATATGCAGTTTTTACGATAATCTTGGTGAGACTTCTGTCCGAAGTATGCTTAATCATCGAGATCGCTCTATTCGAGCTATTTAATGCGAGAAACACGTTGTCTGGTGTTTTCACCACACCACAGTTGGTTTGATATGCAGAACCGGCGATGTTTGGTTTTCGTCGGGTTTCAAGCTGAGATATGCATTTACTGCGATAATCTTGGTGAAACATCTGTCCGAAGTATGCAGAAACATCAGGAGCGCTCTTTTCGAGCTATTTAATGCGAGAAACACGTTTTCTGGGGTTTTCACCACTCCACAGTTCGTTGGATATGCAGAACAGGAGATATCTTGGTTTTCGTGGGGTTTCAAGCTCAGATATGCACTTTCTGCGATAATCTTGGTGAGACTTCTGTCCGAAGTATGCAGAGTCATCGAGATCGTTCTTTTCGAGCTATTTAATGCGAGAAACACGTTTTCTGGGGTTTTCACCACTCCACAGTTGGTTTGATATGCAGAACCGGCGATGTTTGGTTGTCGTGGGGTTTCAAGCTGAGATATGCAATTTCTGCGATAATCTTGGTGAGACTTCTTTCCGAAGTATGCTTAATCATCGAGATCGCTCTATTCGAGCTATTTAATGCGAGAAACACGTTGTCTGGTGTTTTCACCACTCCACAGTTGGTTTGATATGCAGAACCGGCGATGTTTGGTTTTCGTCGGGTTTCAAGCTGAGATATATGCATTTTTTACGATAATCTTGGTGAGACTTCTGTCCGAAGTATGCAGGATCATCCAGATCGCTCTTTTCGAGCTATTTAATGCGAGAAACTAGTTTTCTGGGGTTTTCGCCACACCACAGTTCGCTGGATGTGCAGAACCAGAGATATCTTGGTTTTCGTGGGGTTTCAAGCTGAGATATGCATTTTCTGCGATAATCTTGGTGAGACCTCTGTCCGAAGTATGCAGAAACATCGAGATCGCTCGTTTCGACCTATTTAATGCGAGAAACACGTTATCTGGTGTTTTCACAACTCCACAGTGCGTTTGATATGCAGAACCAGCGACATCTTGGATTTCGTCGGGGTTCAAACTGAGATATGCATTTTCTGCGATAATCTTGGTGAGTCTTCTGTCAGAAGTATGCAGAATCATCGAGATCCCTGTTTGCGAGCAATTTAATGCGAGAAACTATTTATCTGGTGTTTTCACCACTCCACAGTTGGTTTGATATGCAGAACCGGCGATATCTTGGTTTTCGTGGGGTTTCAAGCTGAGATATGCATTTTTTACGATAATCTTGGTGAGACTTCTGTCCGAAGTATGCAGAGTCATCGAGATCGTAGTTTTCAAGCTATTTAATGCGAGAAACACGTTTTCTGGGGTTTTAACCACTCCACAGTTTGTTGGACATGCAGAACAGGAGATAGCTTGGTTTTCGTGGGGTTTCTAGCAGAGAAATGCATTTTCTGCGATAATCATGGTGAGACTTCTGTCCGAAGTATGCTCAATCATCGAGATCGCTCGTTTCGACCTATTTAATACGAGAAACACGTTATCTGGTGTTTTCACCACTCCACAGTGCGTTTGATATGCAGAACCAGCGATATCTTGGTTTTCGTGGGGTTCAAGCTCAGATATGCATTTTCTGCGATAATCTTGGTGAGACTTCTGTCCGAAGTATGCAGAATCATCGAGATCCCTCTTTTCGACCTATTTAATGCGAGAAACACGTTATCTGGTGTTTTCACAACTCCACAGTGCGTTTGATATGCAGAACCAGCGACATCTTGGATTTCGTCGGGGTTCAAACTGAGATATGCATTTTCTGCGATAATCTTGGTGAGTCTTCTGTCAGAAGTATGCAGAATCATCGAGATCCCTGTTTGCGAGCAATTTAATGCGAGAAACTATTTATCTGGTGTTTTCACCACTTCACAGTACGTTTGATGTGCAGAACCGGAGATAACTTGGTTTTCGTGAGGTTTCAAGCTGAGATATGCATATTCTGCGATAATATTGGTGAGACTTCAGTCAGAAGTATGCAGAATCATCTAGATCGCTCGTTTCGAGCTATTTAATGCGAAAAAACAAGTTTTCTGGTGTTTTCAACATTCAACAGTGCGTTTGATATGCAGAACCGGTGACATCTTGGATTTCGTCGGGTTTCAAGCTGAGATATGCATTTTCTGCGATAATCTTGGTGAGACCTCTGTCCGAAGTATGCAGAATCATCGAGATCCCTCTTTTCGACCCATTTAATGCGAGAAACACGTTATCTGGTGTTTTCACAACTCCACAGTGCGTTTGATATGCAGAACCAGCGATATCTGGGTTTTCGTAGGGTTTCAAGCTGAGATATGCATTTTTTACGATAATCTTGATGAGACTTCTGTCCGAAGTATGCAGAATCATCGAGATCGCACTTTTCGATGTATTTAATGCGAGAAACACGTTGTCTGGTGTTTTCACCACTCCACAGTTGGTTTGATATGCAGAACCGGCGATGTTTGGTTTTCGTCGGGTTTCAAGCTGAGATATGCATTTTCTACGATAATTATGGTGAAACATTGTCCGAAGTATGCAGAAACATCAAGAGCGCTCTTTTCGAGCTATTTAATGCGAGAAACACGTTTTCTGGGGTTTTCACCACACCACAGTTCGTTGGATGTGCAGACCCGGAGATATCTTGGTTTTCGTGGGGTTTCAAGCTGAGATATGCATTTTTTACGATAATCTTGATGAGACTTCTGTCCGAAGTACGCTTAATCATCGAGATCGCTCGTTTCGACCAATTTAATGCGAAAAACACGTTATCTGGTGTTTTCACCACTCCATAGTGCGTTTGATATGCAGAACCGGAGATATCCTGGTTTTCGTGGGGTTTCAAGCTCAGATATGCATTTTCTGCGATAATCTTGGTGAGACTTCTGTCCGAAGTATGCAGAGTCATCGAGATCGTACTTTTCGAGCTATTTAATGCGAGAAACACGTTTTCTGTGGTTTTCACCACTCCACAGTTGGTTTGATATGCAGAACCGGCGATGTTTGGTTTTCGTGGGGTTTCAAGCTGAGATATGCAATTTCTGCGATAATCTTGGTGAGACTTCTTTCCGAAGTATGCTTAATCATCGAGATCGCTCTATTCGAGCTATTTAATGCGAGAAACACGTTGTCTGGTGTTTTCACCACTCCACAGTTGGTTTGATATGCAGAACCGGCGATGTTTGGTTTTCGTCTGGTTTCAAGCTGAGATATGCATTTTTTACGATAATCTTGGTGAGACTTCTGTCCGAAGTATGCTTAATCATCGAGACCGCTCTATTCGAGCTATTTAATGCGAGAAAAACCTTGTCTGGTGTTTTCACCACTCCACAGTGCGTTTGATATGCAGAACCAGCGATATCTTGGCTTTCGTGGGGTTTCAAGCTGAGATATGCATTTTCTACGATAATCTTGGTGAGACTTCTGTCCGAAGTATGCAGGATCTTCGAGAACGCTCTTTTCGAGCTATTTAATGCGAGAAACACGTTATCTGGTGTTTTCACCACTCCACAGTGCGTTTGATATGCAGTACCAGCGATATCTTGGTTTTCGTGGGGTTTCAAGCTGAGATATGCATTTTATACGATAATCTTGGTGAGACTTCTGTCCGAAGTATGCAGAATCATCGAGATCGCACCATTCGAGCTATTTAATGCGAGAAACATGTTCTCTGGTTGTTTTCACCACTCCACAGTGCGTTTGATATGCAGAACCGGCAACATCTTGATTTTCGTGAGGTTTCAAGCTGAGATATGCATTTTCTGCGATAATCTTGGTGAGACCTCTGTCCGAAGTATGCAGAATCATCGAGATCCCTCTTTTCGACCTATTTAATGCGAGAAACACGTTATCTGGTGTTTTCACAACTCCACAGTGCGTTTGATATGCAGAACCAGCGACATCTTGGATTTCGTCGGGGTTCAAACTGAGATATGCATTTTCTGCGATAATCTTGGTGAGACCTCTGTCCGAAGTATGCAGAATCATCGAGATCCCGCTTTTCGACCTATTTAATGCGAGAAACTATTTATCTGCTATTTTTACCACTCCACAGTGCGTTTGATATGCGGAAACTGCGATATCTTCGTTTTCGTGGGGTTTCCAGCTGAGACATGCATTTTCTGCGATAATCTTGGATATTCTTCTGTGAGAAGTATGGAGAATCACCGAAATCGCAGTTTTCGTGCTATTGAATGCGAAAAACACGTTTTATGGTGTTTTCAGCACCCCACAGTGCGTTTGATGTGCAGAACCGGCGACATCTTGATTTTCGTGAGGTTTCAAGCTGAGATATGCATTTTCTGCGATAATATTGGTGAGACTTCTGTCCGAAGTATGCAGAATTATCGATATCGCTCTTTTCGAGCTATTTAATGCGAGAAACACGTTATCTGGTGTTTTGACCACTCCACAGTGCGTTTGATATGTAGAGCCGCCGATAACTTGGTTTTCGTGGGGTTTCCAGCTGAAATATGCATTTTCTGCGATAATCTTGGTGGGTCTTTTATCAGAAGTATGCAGAATCATCTAGATCGCGCTTTTCGAAATAGTTAATGCGAGAAACACGTTATCTGGTGTTTTCACCACTCCACAGTTGGTTTGATATGCAGAACCGGCGGTATTTTGGTTATCGTCGGGTTTCAAGCTGAGATATGCATTTTCTACGATAATCTTGGTGAAACATCAGTCCGAAGTATGCAGAATCATCGAGATCGCTCTATTCAAGCTATTTAATGCGAGAAAAACGTTCTCTGGTTGTTTTCACCACTCCACAGTGCGTTTGATATGCAGAACCGGCAACATCTTGATTTTCGTGAGGTTTCGAGCTGAGATATGCATTTTCTGCGATAATATTGGTGAGACTTCAGTCAGAAGTATGCAGAATCACCTAGATCGCTCTTTTCGAGCTACTTAATGCACGAAACACGTATTCTGGTGTTTGCACCACTCCACAGTACGTTTGACATGCAGAACCGGAGATATCTTGGTTTCGGTCGGGTTTCAAGCTGAGATATGCATTTTCTACGATAACACTGGTGAGAATTCTGTCAGAAGTATGCAGAATCTTCGAGAACGCTCTTTTCGAGCTTCTTAATGCGCGAAACACGTTTTCTGGTGTTTTCACCACTCCACGGTACGTTTGATGTGCAGAACCGGAGATAACTCGGTTTTCGTCGGGTTTCAAGCTGAGATATGCATTTTCTTCGATAATCTTGGTGAGACTTCTGTCAGAAGTATGCAGGATCTTCGAGAACGCTCCTATCGAGCTATTTAATGCAAGAAACACGTTATCTGCTATTTTTACCACTCCACAGTGCGTTTGATATGCGGAAACTGCGATATCTTCGTTTTCGTGGGGTTTCCAGCTGAGACATGCATTTTCTGCGATAATCTTGGATATTCTTCTGTGAGAAGTATGGAGAATCACCGAAATCGCCGTTTTCGTGCTATTGAATGCGAAAAACACGTTTTATGGTGTTTTCAGCACCCCACAGTGCGTTTGATGTGCAGAACCGGCGACATCTTGATTTTCGTGAGGTTTCAAGCTGAGATATGCATTTTCTGCGATAATATTGATGAGACTTCTGTCCGAAGTATGCAGAATTATCGATATCGCTCTTTTCGAGCTATTTAATGCGAGAAACACGTTATCTGGTGTTTTGACCACTCCACAGTGCGTTTGATATGTAGAGCCGCCGATAACTTGGTTTTCGTGGGGTTTCCAGCTGAAATTTGCATTTTCTGCGATAACATTGGTGAGACTTCAGTCCGAAGTATGCAGAATCATCTAGATCGCTCTTTGCGAGCTACTTAATGCAAGAAACACGTTTTCTGGTGTTTTCACCACTCCACGGTACGTTTGATGTGCAGAACCGGAGATAACTCGGTTTCGGTCGGGTTTCAAGCTGAGATATGCATTTTCTACGATAATCTTGGTGAGACTTCTGACAGAAGTATGCAGGATCTTCTAGAACGCTCTTTTCGAGCTATTTAATGCGAGAAACACGTTGTCTGGTGTTTTCACCACTCCACAGTGCGTATGATATGCAGAACCGGCGATATCTTGATTTTCGTGAGGTTTCAAGCTGAGGTATGCATTTTCTGCGATAATCTTTTTGAGGCTTCTGTCCGAAGTATGCAGAATCATCGAGATCGCTAGTTTCGAGCTGCTTAATGCGAGAAACACGTTATCTGGTGTTTTCACCACTCCACAGTGCGTTGGATATGCAGAACCGGAGATATTTTGGTTTTCGTCGGGTTTCAAGCTGAGATATGCATTTTCTACGATAAGCTTGGCGAAACATCTGTCCAAAGTATGCAGAAACATCGAGAGCGCTCTTTTCGAGCTACTTAATGCGAGAAACACGTTTTCTGGTGTTTTCACCACTCCACAGTGCGTTTGATATGCAGAACCGGCGTCATCTTGATTTTCGTGAGGTTTCAAGCTGAGATATGCATTTTCTGCGATAATATTGGTGAGACTTCAGTCAGAAGTATGCAGAATCACCTAGATCGCGGGTTTCGAGCTATTTAATGCGAGCAACACGTTATCTGGTTGTTTTCACCACTCCACAGTTCGTTGGATGTGCAGACCCGGAGATATCTTGGTTTTCGTGGGGTTTCAAGCTGAGATATGCATTTTCTGCGATAATCTTGGTGAGACCTCTGTCCGAAGTATACAGAATCATCGAGATCCCTCTTTTCGACCTATTTAATGCGGGAAAAACGCGTTATCTGGTGTTTTCACAACTCCACAGTGCGTTTGATATGCAGAACCAGCGATATCTTGGTTTTCATGGGGTTTCAAGCTGAGATATGCATTTTTTACGATAATCTTGGTGAGACTTCTGTCCGAAGTATGCAGAATCATCGAGATCGCTCGTTTCGAGCTCTTTAATGCGAGAAACACGTTATCTGGTGTTTGCACCACTCCACAGTGCGTTGGATATGCAGAACCGGAGATATTTTGGTTTTCGTCGGGTTTCATGCTGAGATATGCAATTTCTGCGATAATCTTGGTGAGACATATGTCCGAAGTATGCAGGATCATCCAGATCGCTCTTTTCGAGCTATTTAATGCGAGAAACTAGTTTTCTGGGGTTTTCGCCACACCACAGTTCGCTGGATGTGCAGAACCAGAGATATCTTGGTTTTCGTGGGGTTTCAAGCTGAGAAATGCATTTTCTGCGATAATCTTGGTGAGACCTCTGTCCGAAGTATGCGGAATCATCGATATCGCTCTTTTCGAGCTATTTAATGCGAGAACCACGTTATCTGGTGTTTTCACCACTCCACAGTTGGTTTGATATGCAGAACCGGCGATGTTTGGTTTTCGTGGGGTTTCAAGCTGAGATATGCAATTTCTGCGATAATCTTGGTGAGACTTCTTTCCGAAGTGTGCTTAATCATCGAGATCGCTCTATTCGAGCTATTTATTGCGAGAAACACGTTGTCTGGTGTTTTCACCACTCCACAGTATGTTTGATATGCAGAACCGGCGATATTTGGTTTTCGTCGGGTTTCAAGCTGAGATATGCATTTTTTACGATAATCTTGATGAGACTTCTGTCCGAAGTACGCTTAATCATCGAGATCGCTCGTTTCGACCAATTTAATGCGAAAAACACGTTATCTGGTGTTTTCACCACTCCATAGTGCGTTTGATATGCAGAACCGGAGATATCCTGGTTTTCGTGGGGTTTCAAGCTCAGATATGCATTTTCTGCGATAATCTTGGTGAGACTTCTGTCCGAAGTATGCAGAGTCATCGAGATCGTACTTTTCGAGCTATTTAATGCGAGAAACACGTTTTCTGTGGTTTTCACCACTCCACAGTTGGTTTGATATGCAGAACCGGCGATGTTTGGTTTTCGTGGGGTTTCAAGCTGAGATATGCAATTTCTGCGATAATCTTGGTGAGACTTCTTTCCGAAGTATGCTTAATCATCGAGATCGCTCTATTCGAGCTATTTAATGCGAGAAACACGTTGTCTGGTGTTTTCACCACTCCACAGTTGGTTTGATATGCAGAACCGGCGATGTTTGGTTTTCGTCTGGTTTCAAGCTGAGATATGCATTTTTTACGATAATCTTGGTGAGACTTCTGTCCGAAGTATGCTTAATCATCGAGACCGCTCTATTCGAGCTATTTAATGCGAGAAAAACCTTGTCTGGTGTTTTCACCACTCCACAGTGCGTTTGATATGCAGAACCAGCGATATCTTGGCTTTCGTGGGGTTTCAAGCTGAGATATGCATTTTCTACGATAATCTTGGTGAGACTTCTGTCCGAAGTATGCAGGATCTTCGAGAACGCTCTTTTCGAGCTATTTAATGCGAGAAACACGTTATCTGGTGTTTTCACCACTCCACAGTGCGTTTGATATGCAGTACCAGCGATATCTTGGTTTTCGTGGGGTTTCAAGCTGAGATATGCATTTTATACGATAATCTTGGTGAGACTTCTGTCCGAAGTATGCAGAATCATCGAGATCGCACCATTCGAGCTATTTAATGCGAGAAACATGTTCTCTGGTTGTTTTCACCACTCCACAGTGCGTTTGATATGCAGAACCGGCAACATCTTGATTTTCGTGAGGTTTCAAGCTGAGATATGCATTTTCTGCGATAATCTTGGTGAGACCTCTGTCCGAAGTATGCAGAATCATCGAGATCCCTCTTTTCGACCTATTTAATGCGAGAAACACGTTATCTGGTGTTTTCACAACTCCACAGTGCGTTTGATATGCAGAACCAGCGACATCTTGGATTTCGTCGGGGTTCAAACTGAGATATGCATTTTCTGCGATAATCTTGGTGAGACCTCTGTCCGAAGTATGCAGAATCATCGAGATCCCGCTTTTCGACCTATTTAATGCGAGAAACTATTTATCTGCTATTTTTACCACTCCACAGTGCGTTTGATATGCGGAAACTGCGATATCTTCGTTTTCGTGGGGTTTCCAGCTGAGACATGCATTTTCTGCGATAATCTTGGATATTCTTCTGTGAGAAGTATGGAGAATCACCGAAATCGCAGTTTTCGTGCTATTGAATGCGAAAAACACGTTTTATGGTGTTTTCAGCACCCCACAGTGCGTTTGATGTGCAGAACCGGCGACATCTTGATTTTCGTGAGGTTTCAAGCTGAGATATGCATTTTCTGCGATAATATTGGTGAGACTTCTGTCCGAAGTATGCAGAATTATCGATATCGCTCTTTTCGAGCTATTTAATGCGAGAAACACGTTATCTGGTGTTTTGACCACTCCACAGTGCGTTTGATATGTAGAGCCGCCGATAACTTGGTTTTCGTGGGGTTTCCAGCTGAAATATGCATTTTCTGCGATAATCTTGGTGGGTCTTTTATCAGAAGTATGCAGAATCATCTAGATCGCGCTTTTCGAAATAGTTAATGCGAGAAACACGTTATCTGGTGTTTTCACCACTCCACAGTTGGTTTGATATGCAGAACCGGCGGTATTTTGGTTATCGTCGGGTTTCAAGCTGAGATATGCATTTTCTACGATAATCTTGGTGAAACATCAGTCCGAAGTATGCAGAATCATCGAGATCGCTCTATTCAAGCTATTTAATGCGAGAAAAACGTTCTCTGGTTGTTTTCACCACTCCACAGTGCGTTTGATATGCAGAACCGGCAACATCTTGATTTTCGTGAGGTTTCGAGCTGAGATATGCATTTTCTGCGATAATATTGGTGAGACTTCAGTCAGAAGTATGCAGAATCACCTAGATCGCTCTTTTCGAGCTACTTAATGCACGAAACACGTATTCTGGTGTTTGCACCACTCCACAGTACGTTTGACATGCAGAACCGGAGATATCTTGGTTTCGGTCGGGTTTCAAGCTGAGATATGCATTTTCTACGATAACACTGGTGAGAATTCTGTCAGAAGTATGCAGAATCTTCGAGAACGCTCTTTTCGAGCTTCTTAATGCGCGAAACACGTTTTCTGGTGTTTTCACCACTCCACGGTACGTTTGATGTGCAGAACCGGAGATAACTCGGTTTTCGTCGGGTTTCAAGCTGAGATATGCATTTTCTTCGATAATCTTGGTGAGACTTCTGTCAGAAGTATGCAGGATCTTCGAGAACGCTCCTATCGAGCTATTTAATGCAAGAAACACGTTATCTGCTATTTTTACCACTCCACAGTGCGTTTGATATGCGGAAACTGCGATATCTTCGTTTTCGTGGGGTTTCCAGCTGAGACATGCATTTTCTGCGATAATCTTGGATATTCTTCTGTGAGAAGTATGGAGAATCACCGAAATCGCCGTTTTCGTGCTATTGAATGCGAAAAACACGTTTTATGGTGTTTTCAGCACCCCACAGTGCGTTTGATGTGCAGAACCGGCGACATCTTGATTTTCGTGAGGTTTCAAGCTGAGATATGCATTTTCTGCGATAATATTGATGAGACTTCTGTCCGAAGTATGCAGAATTATCGATATCGCTCTTTTCGAGCTATTTAATGCGAGAAACACGTTATCTGGTGTTTTGACCACTCCACAGTGCGTTTGATATGTAGAGCCGCCGATAACTTGGTTTTCGTGGGGTTTCCAGCTGAAATTTGCATTTTCTGCGATAACATTGGTGAGACTTCAGTCCGAAGTATGCAGAATCATCTAGATCGCTCTTTGCGAGCTACTTAATGCAAGAAACACGTTTTCTGGTGTTTTCACCACTCCACGGTACGTTTGATGTGCAGAACCGGAGATAACTCGGTTTCGGTCGGGTTTCAAGCTGAGATATGCATTTTCTACGATAATCTTGGTGAGACTTCTGACAGAAGTATGCAGGATCTTCTAGAACGCTCTTTTCGAGCTACTTAATGCGAGAAACACTTTTTCTGGTGTTTTCACCACTCCACAGTGCGTTTGATATGCAGAACCGGCGACATCTTGGTTTTCGTGGGGTTTCAAGCTGAGATATGCATTTTCTGCGATAATCTTTTTGAGACTTCTGTCCGAAGTATGCAGAATCATCGAGATCGCTAGTTTCGAGGTACTTAATGCGAGAAACACGTTATCTGGTGTTTTCACCACTCCACAGTGCGTTGGATATGCAGAACCGGAGATATTTTTTTTTTCGTCGGGTTTCAAGCTGAGATATGCATTTTCTACGATAAACTTGGTGAAACATCTGTCCAAAGTATGCAGAAACATCGAGAGCGCTCTTTTCGAGCTACTTAATGCGAGAAACACGTTTTCTGGGGTTTCACCACTCCACAGTTCGTTGGATATGCAGAACCGGAGATATCTTGGTTTTCGTGGGGTTTCAAGCTGAGATATGCATTTCCTGCGATAATCTTGGTGAGACTTCTGTCCGAAGTATGCTGAATCATATTGATCGCTCTTTTCGAGCTATTTAATGCGAGAAACACGTTTTCTGGTGTTTTCACCACTCCACAGTGCGTTTGATATGCAGAACCGGCGACATCTCGGTTATCGTGGGGTTTCAAGCTGAGATATGCATTTTCTGCGATAATCGTGTTGAGACTTCTGTCCGATGTATGCAGAATCATCGAGAGCGCTCTTTTCTAGCTATTTAATGCGAGAAACACGTTATCTGGTGTTTTCACCACTCCACTGTGCGTTTGATATGCAGTACCAGCGATATCTTGGTTTTCGTGGGGTTTCATGCTGAGATATGCATTTTTTACGATAATCTTGGTTAGACTTCTGTCCGAAGTATGCTGAATCATATTGATCGCTCTTTTCGAGCTATTTAATGCGAGAAACACGTTGTCTGGTGTTTTCACCACTCCACAGTGCGTATGATATGCAGAACCGGCGATATCTTGGTTTTCGTGGGGTTTCAAGCTGAGATATGCATTTTCTGCTATAATCTTGGTGAGACTTCGGTCCAAAGTATGCTGAAACATCGAGATCGCTCTTTTCGAGCAAGTTTATGCGAGAAAAACCTTATCCGGTGTTTTCACCACTCCACAGTGCGTTTGACATGCAGAACCAGCGATATCTTGGCTTTCGTGGGGTTTTCTAGCTGAGATATGCATTTTTTACGATAATCTTGTTGAGCCTTCTGTCCGAAGTATGCAGAATCATCGAGATCGGTCTTTTCGAGCTATTTAATGCGAGAAACACGTTGTCTGGTGTTTTCACCACTCCACAGTGCGTTGGATATGCAGAACCGGCGTCATCTTGATTTTCGTGAGGTTTCAAGCTGAGATATGCATTTTCTGCGATAATATTGGTGAGACTTCAGTCAGAAGTATGCAGAATCACCTAGATCGCGGGTTTCGAGCTATTTAATGCGAGCAACATGTTATCTGGTTGTTTTCACCACTCCACAGTGCGTTTGATATGCAGAACCGGCGTCATCTTGATTTTCGTGAGGTTTCAAGCTGAGATATGCAGTTTGTACGATAATCTTGTTGAGACTTCTGTCCGAAGTATGAAGAATCATCGAGATCGCTCTATTCGTGCTATTTAATGCGAGAAACACGTTTTCTGGTGTTTTGACCACTCCACAGTGCGTTTGATATGTAGAGCCGCCGATAACTTGGTTTTCGTGGGGTATCCAGTTGAAATATGCATTTTCTGCGATACTCTTGGTGTTTCATCTATGAGAAGTATGCAGAATCATCGAGAACGCTCTTTTCGAGATAGTTAATGCGAGAAACACGTTTTCTGGTGTTTTCAACATTCCACAGTGCGTCTGATATGCAGAACCGACGATATCTTGGTTTTCGTCGGGTTTCAAGCTGAGATATGCATTTTCTGCGATAATATTGGTGAGACTTCAGTCAGAAGTATGCAGAATCACCTAAATCGCTCGTTTCGAGCTATTTAATGCGAGAAACACGTTATCTGGTTGTTTTCACCACTCCACAGTGCGTTTGATATGCAGAACCGGCGTCATCTTGATTTTCGTGAGGTTTCAAGCTGAGATATGCATTTTCTGCGATAATATTGGTGAGACTTCTGTCCGAAGTATGCAGAATTATAGATATCGCTCTTTTCGAGCTATTTAATGCGAGATACACGTTATCTGGTGTTTTGACCACTCCACAGTGCGTTTGATATGTAGAGCCGCCGATAACTTGGTTTTCGTGGGGTTTCCAGCTGAAACATGCATTTTCTGCGATAATCTTGGTGCTTCATCTATGAGAAGTATGCAGAATCATCGAGAACGCTCTTTCCGAGCTAGTTAACGCGAAAAACACGTTTTCTGGTGTTTTAACCACTCCACAGTGCGTCTGTTATGTAGAACCGGCGATATCTTGGTTTTCGTAGGGTTTCCAGCTGAGATATGCATTTTCTGCGATAATTTGGTGAGTCTTCTGTCAGAAGTATGCAGAATCATCGAGATCGCTCTTTTCGAGCTAGTTAATGCGAGAAAAATCTTATCCGGTGTTTCCACCACTCCACAGTGCGTTTGATATGCAGAACCAGCGATATCTTGGCTTTCGTGGGGTTTCAAGCTGAGATATGCATTTTGTACGATAATCTTGGTGAGACTTCTGTCCGAAGTATGCTTAATCATCGAGATCGCTCTATTCGAGCTATTTAATGCGAGAAACACGTTGTCTGGTGTTTTCACCACACCACAGTTGGTTTGATATGCAGAACCGGCGACATCTCGGTTATCGTGGGGTTTCAAGCTGAGATATGCATTTTCTGCGATAATCTTGTTGAGACTTCTGTCCGATGTATGCAGAATCATCGAGAGCGCTCTTTTCTAGCTATTTAATGCGAGAAACACGTTATCTGGTGTTTTCACCACTCCACTGTGCGTTTGATATGCAGTACCAGCGATATCTTGGTTTTCGTGGGGTTTCATGCTGAGATATGCATTTTTTACGATAATCTTGGTTAGACTTCTGTCCGAAGTATGCTGAATCATATTGATCGCTCTTTTCGAGCTATTTAATGCGAGAAACACGTTGTCTGGTGTTTTCACCACTCCACAGTGCGTATGATATGCAGAACCGGCGATATCTTGGTTTTCGTGGGGTTTCAAGCTGAGATATGCATTTTCTGCTATAATCTTGGTGAGACTTCGGTCCAAAGTATGCTGAAACATCGAGATCGCTCTTTTCGAGCAAGTTTATGCGAGAAAAACCTTATCCGGTGTTTTCACCACTCCACAGTGCGTTTGACATGCAGAACCAGCGATATCTTGGCTTTCGTGGGGTTTTCTAGCTGAGATATGCATTTTTTACGATAATCTTGTTGAGCCTTCTGTCCGAAGTATGCAGAATCATCGAGATCGGTCTTTTCGAGCTATTTAATGCGAGAAACACGTTGTCTGGTGTTTTCACCACTCCACAGTGCGTTGGATATGCAGAACCGGCGTCATCTTGATTTTCGTGAGGTTTCAAGCTGAGATATGCATTTTCTGCGATAATATTGGTGAGACTTCAGTCAGAAGTATGCAGAATCACCTAGATCGCGGGTTTCGAGCTATTTAATGCGAGCAACATGTTATCTGGTTGTTTTCACCACTCCACAGTGCGTTTGATATGCAGAACCGGCGTCATCTTGATTTTCGTGAGGTTTCAAGCTGAGATATGCAGTTTGTACGATAATCTTGTTGAGACTTCTGTCCGAAGTATGAAGAATCATCGAGATCGCTCTATTCGTGCTATTTAATGCGAGAAACACGTTTTCTGGTGTTTTGACCACTCCACAGTGCGTTTGATATGTAGAGCCGCCGATAACTTGGTTTTCGTGGGGTATCCAGTTGAAATATGCATTTTCTGCGATACTCTTGGTGTTTCATCTATGAGAAGTATGCAGAATCATCGAGAACGCTCTTTTCGAGATAGTTAATGCGAGAAACACGTTTTCTGGTGTTTTCAACATTCCACAGTGCGTCTGATATGCAGAACCGACGATATCTTGGTTTTCGTCGGGTTTCAAGCTGAGATATGCATTTTCTGCGATAATCTTGGTGAGACTTCAGTCAGAAGTATGCAGAATCACCTAAATCGCTCGTTTCGAGCTATTTAATGCGAGAAACACGTTATCTGGTTGTTTTCACCACTCCACAGTGCGTTTGATATGCAGAACCGGCGTCATCTTGATTTTCGTGAGGTTTCAAGCTGAGATATGCATTTTGTACGATAATCTTGTTGAGACTTCTGTCCGAAGTATGAAGAATCATCGAGATAGCTCTATTGGAGCTCTTTAATGCGAGAAACACGTTTTCTGGTGTTTTGACCACTCCACAGTGCGTTTGATATGTAGAGCCGCCGATAACTTGGTTTTCGTGGGGTATCCAGTTGAAATATGCATTTTCTGCGATACTCTTGGTGTTTCATCTATGAGAAGTATGCAGAATCATCGAGAACGCTCTTTTCGAGCTAGTTAATGCGAGAAACACGTTTTCTGGTGTTTTCACCACTCCACAGTGCGTCTGTTATGGAGAACCGGCGATATCTTGGTTTTCGTAGGGTTTCCAGCTGAGATATGCATTTTCTGCGATACTCTTGGTGAGACTTCAGTCAGAAGTATGCAGAATAATCTAGATCGTTCGTTTCGAGCTATTTAATGCGAGAAACACGTTATCTGGTGTATTGACCACTCCACACTGCGTTTGATATGCAGAACCGGCGTCATCTTAATTTTCGTGATGTTTCAAGCTGAGATATGCATTTTCTGCGATAATCTTGTTGAGACTTCTGTCCGAAGTATGCAGAATCATCGAGATCGCTCGTTTCGAGCTAGTTAGTGCGAGAAACACGTTATCTGGTGTTTTCAACACTCCACAGGGCGTTTGATATGCAGAACAGTACATATCTTGGTTTTCGTGGGGTTTCAAGCTGAGATATGCATTTTCTGCGATACTCTTGGTGAGACTTCAGTCAGAAGTATGCAGAATAATCTAGATCGTTCGTTTCGAGCTATTTAATGCGAGAAACACGTTATCTGGTGTATTGACCACTCCACACTGCGTTTGATATGCAGAACCGGCAATATCTTGATTTTCGTGGTGTTTCCAGCTGAGATATGCATTTTCTGCGATAATCTTGGTGAGTCTTCTGTCAGAAGTATGCAGAACCATCTAGATCGCTCTTTTCGAGCTATTTAATGCGAGAAACACGTTTTCTGGTGTATTCACCACTCCAGTGTACGTTTGACATGCAGAACCGGAGATATCTTGGTTTCGGTCGAGTTTCAAGCTGAGATATGCATTTTCTACGATAGTATTGGTGAGACCTCTGTCAGAAGTATGCAGAATCTTCGAGAACGCTCTATTCGAGCTACTTAATGCGAGAAACACGTTATCTGGTGTTTTGACCACTCCACTGTGCGTTTGATATGTAGAGCCGCCGATAACTTGGTTTTCGTGGGGTTTCCAGCTGAAATATGCATTTTCTGCGATAATCTTGGTGTTTCATCTTTGAGAAGTATGCAGAATAATCGAGAACGCTCTTTTCGAGCTAGTTAATGCGAGAAGCACGTTTTCTGGTGTTTTCAGCACTCCACAGTGCGTCTGATATGCAGAACCGGCGATATCTTGATTTTCGTGGTGTTACCAGCTGAGATATGCATTTTCTGCGATATTCTTGGTGGGTCTTTTGTCAGAAGAATGCAGAATCATCTTGATCGCTCGTTTCGAGCTAGTTAGTGCGAGAAACACGTTATCTGGTGTTTTCAACACTCCACAGTGCGTTTGATATGCAGAACAGTACATATCTTGGTTTTCGTGGGGTTTCAAGCTGAGATATGCATTTTCTGCGATAATCTTGGTGTGTCTTTTGTCAGAAGAATGCAGAATCATCTTGATCGCTCTTTTCGAGCTACTTAATGCACGAAACAGGTTTTCTGGTGTTTTCACCACTCCACAGTACGTTTGAAATGCAGAACCGGAGATATCTTGGTTTCGGTCGGGTTTTAGGCTGAGATATGCATTTTCTACGATAACCCTGGTGAGACTTCTGTCAGAAGTATGCAGAATCTTCGAGAACGCTCTTTTCGAGCTACTTAATGCGCGAAACACGTTTTCTGGTGTTTTCACCAGTCCAAGGTACGTTTGGTGTGCAGAACCGGAGATAACTCGGTTTTCGTCGGGTTTCAAGCTGAGATATGCATTTTCTACGATAATCTTGGTGAGACTTCTGTCAGAAGTATGCAGAATAATCTAGATCGTTCGTTTCGAGCTATTTAATGCGAGAAACACGTTATCTGGTGTATTGACCACTCCACACTGCGTTTGATATGCAGTACCAGCGATATCTTGGTTTTCATGGGGTTTCAAGCTGAGATATGCATTTTTTACGATAATCTTGGTGAGACTTCTGTCCGAAGTATGCTGAA